>VWZU01003753.1:87486-120287 GCA_013397095.1 Sterrhoptilus dennistouni | reverse complement strand
AAAAAAAAAAAAAGAAGCTCGTAATTTCTTCAGTAGCAGGAAAAGGACAAGTGGTTATTAAAGAAAAGACAGAAAGCTGCATATAGATCAGTACAGTCATTTACACAAATTCTTCCATCCCATTTAAGATTATTTGGGTGTTTTATTTGACCCATGCATCACATGAATTTGCTCATCTGTTTAAAAACCAGAATGCCTACAAACCATTTTCCTGTGCTTTGATGTATTTGTTTCCAGAATATTTCTTTTAAATTGAGAATCAAGCTCAATGCACACAGTTCCATAACAGCATTTCTTGTAATGAGAGACATCTTTTGATAGAAAGTACTGCCCTATTAAATTAAAAACATGCAAAGTATAAACCACATATATCAGTATGTAAAAAATAGAGCCCTTTCATTTATTTGTTTCACTAAATAATGTGAAGATGCATATCAAAATGAAACACATGCACACCAAAGAGGTTATAGATATATGTGTTACAGCTAGCATAAAGACAGCTCTTGGAAAAAGGTGAAATACTGAAAAATCTGAACCCAGTTAAGCAGGTAAACAAGGAATAATATCCATCTACTATTAATTTGGATCTCTAACAGCAATTATTTCAATCTCCCTTAAAATTATATTCCATGATAAATTTAATAAAACACAGATTCAATACAGAATAAAGCTGAACATTTTGGGGTTTGATATCGCAAAATTTTAAGTTTCTTTAATTTGAAGTTTTTCAGTTTGTATTTATGAAATTCTAACTGTTAAGTATCTCATCATGTTTCAGTATTAGCAGAGAAGTTGTACATACTAGGAGCAAGAAAAAAAAAAAACTATTCCCACAATCTCTGAAATATGGCTTAATTTTCTTTTAAAATGTTGGTCTTCTATTCTGTACTCCACAAACTGTGGTCAATGGGTAACAAGAGCTTAAAGAGTCACCAAATGTCCAAAGCATATTTACCTTCAATTTATTTTCTAAGGATGTTATGGATGAGGGTATAGATCATGTCACAATCAGTGTTTGAAAATATATTTTAGTCTCAATTAATGGAAAAGGAAACTAAGGTGATAGATTACAGTATGTTTTTAAAATTACATTTTCAGCAATGTATAAGATTATGGTTTAAAAGCAGGAAAAAACTCGCAAGCTCTTTTCCTTACTTTTTATTTTTACAGACATCTTGGAAAACAAGAAACAGACCACACAATACAAAACATGTCAGATCCAGAAAAAGTGTGCCACATTTCATTAAGCATAAGCTGTCTAAATTGCATGCTAAGAATAAAGTGTTATTGTCAAAGGGAAAGTTCAAAAGGAAAACGCATAACCTCAAATTATATAAAGAATGTTTATAACCATACTGGAAGATCAGAGTCACAATAATTAATCTAAAAAATATTGCAGCCTAGTTTATTCTGTACAGCATTCTTCAAAAGCATTATGTGTCAAACTTACTCTACAGTTCATAAAAGCCATCTGTCAACTCCTTCATGATGACATTTTTGCTTTTACTCTGTTCAGAGACACAGGGACTCCAGAAACATGAAATTTCTTGGAAGCTACTGACTGAACACCATGTATTTGGTGACTTTTTTTTACCCATTGCTTAGTTTCAGATTTTACCTTTTAGTTAATTTTGTTCTGCACAGTTCCTGCTGGCAACACTATTTTATGTCCTGTCACTTATACAAAGAAATAATATGTGACTGTCCAAGCTGCTTGTTCCTTGACATTCAGGTAAAAATCTGTCATTTCTTCTGATATAAAATTGAAAAAAATCACCATTTCTTATTGCTCCTAAATCCATCTGCCATAATACATTTTAAAAAGAAAAAATAATGTTATTCCAAGAACAAAAGAGATACTAAATAAATTTTGCCTTACTTTTCCATGGCACCCCATCTTCACACACCTATCAACTGGATGTAATGCAAGACAAGAACTACAGGAGCAAAGTCCCACTGTAAGTAAAGATCAGGTCCCTGACTACTTGAGAAACCTCAATATACATAAGTCCATGAAATCTGATGGAATTCATGTCAGAGTCCTGAGGGAAATCAGTGACGTATGGCTGGACTTGCTGCTGTATATCTAAATGTCTGAAAGTGCATACCATTTGATAACAAGTCATTTGAGAGACTCAAATTGAAGGCTCAGTCTTAGTGTCAGCATTCTTTAATGGTTTTACAAATTACATGGATGCAGGAATCCAATATACATTAAGAAAGGTTATCAGTACAAAGATGGGAGGAACTTGGGACTTCTTTCAGGGTACAGAAGCCTTGCAGAGAGATTTGGATAGACTAGAGGGCTGGGCAATCCTGAAGTGTATGCATTTTAATAGGTGCAGGATTCTCTATGGGTTAATCCTGGTTATACCCTCAAATTGGGAAAAAAGAGGCTGGTGAGCAGCCCCAAAGAAAGATTTCTGCGTAGACAGAAATAAAACCCCTGTGTAGACAGGATTTTGCATAGACAGGAAATCAAATCTGAGTCAGCAGTGCCCTGGCAGCCAGGAGGATCAACAACATCCTGGGGTGCATCAGGCACAGCATTGATGGACAGCTGAGAGAGGAGATTGTCCCTTTCTATTCTTTGCTGGATCTCCCTTTCTGTGAGTTCTGTGTGCAGTTTTGAGTGCCGCAATATAAGGATATCAAAGTATTAGAATGTGTCCAGAGGACAGTGATGAAGATGCTGGAAGGCCTCAAGAGGAATTCTACATAGCAGCGGTGGTTACTTGGCTTGTTCAGCTTAGAGGAGTAAAGTATGAGAAGGCTTAGTTCAAGAAGCATCTGACTACTGCCTTCTGATTTGGTTTTAGTTTGCTGTGTTTAGAGTTGGTCTTTATGCAATGAAGACCATTACTTCAGCAAAACACTTCCATCACCTAATAGTTAAACTAAAAAAAATGAAATTATTTAGCTTCTTTCCTTCTAAAATCAGAAGAGTTTGACGTGTTTGCTTTCAAAATCACCTCACCTTTCTGAAGGTCACAAAGGACAGTCAAAGATACTTGGGTAAATGACAATTTTTTATATCCAAAATGATTGTGGAGCTAAGGTGTAATGTTTTCCTTTTCTTTTTGAGATGGGCAAGTGGTCTATTAAATTTCATGGCAAGAACAACAAAACACAATTTTGAAAAATTTTGAAATGAAGAGGTAGAGGAAAAAATTCATTGTAGCACTTTGTCTGAATAGAGCTGGCAGAATTTAACAATGTAGAAAAACCCATGTATTATTTTTATAGCAGAAAGTTGGATATACTTTTGAAAAAAGAATTGCCACTAAAATTACATATTTAGATTGATTTAATGCTTTGATTTTGACTGCAGTCTTCCAAACAAGATGGTTTGAATTTAAATTCTTCTCTGTGTGCTGATTTCACACAGTTTTCTAACAACCGTTCACATAAAATAGCTTAGATCTCCTAAATATCTTTGCTTTAAAATATTCTCAAAATTATGATTTTTTTTAAAAGGAGTACAACTATTTATTTTATCGGGAAAAAAATCGACAGTTGTGCTACATTTATGAAACTCTAGATAATGTAGCTTTACTTCCTTCATCAAAAACCCCCCTCAGATGGTTTTGGGGGTCTTTTGGTAATTGTTGGTAATTTTTTTTTCTACCCCCAAGGTCTGTGTTATATGTGTTGTACACTATTTAAACAAAAATACCCCTGTGTGGGATGGGAAGTAAGGTAAATAGGAAAAGAGAATTAGCTTCTGGGTATTACTTTCTCCTTTGAGGTCTAAACTACCTGTTTTCATCTAGAAGTTATTGACATCCTGTATATGCTTTAATTAAGATGGGAATCATGCAACTCATTTACTGTACTAGCTCATTCAGGTTAGAGTAGTTCACAGCCCACCCTTCAGTATACTGAAAATGTTATGTCTATTGTGATGCCCTATTTCCTCTCAGAGACCTCAGGAGATCCTCATGAAACCTACTAGTACTTATCAATGAGTTGCAACCATCTTTTAGTTTTTCATCAGCTTGACAAATATGTAAGTTGCTGAGCTCTCGTCTTACACTTCTCTCTCCATCAAATGCCTCAAAGAGGCATGCTATGTCACCCAAGATTCAAAGACTTCACCCAAGGTACAAGAACTTAGAGTTTCTTGTACACTCTTGTCAGTCACCATTCAATCTTGGCCTCTCTTGCATCTGTCAGGAAAGCTGGAAAATAAGCAGTGGGCTTACTCCTTAAGAATAAAAATGTCTTAGTTCACTCATACGTTCTATCTAGCATTCACTACAGAGAAGTGACTTCAGGTGGGTACCATTACTGACTGTCCCTATTACTGAGCCAGGAGTTAATAGGTCCATATCCTAGTAATATAAAGCCCTCTGTTAATCATCTTTCTCTGATCTCCATTACAATATGTGCTTCTTTATTAGAAGTGTGAGGGAATAAAGTAAAAAGAAAACATCAATGAGCGAACTGTGTTAGATTTTCCAAAATGTGGTTACCTTGTAACTGTACACACATTAAAATTTGTGATACATTACCTACTCACCTCTCCCTCAGAACATACATTTTGCACATTTTTATTACTCCTTATGTTCCCTATTTGAAAATAAAAATTTAAGAATTATAATAGAGTTGCCTTGAAAGCCAAACACTTACCTCTGTCATGTGGAAAAATTTACCTTCCAAGGCATTCCTTGACAATGAAATACAGATCTCAACATTCTCTAGCAAAAACACAGCCAGGCTCAGAAGAAGTATAGGTCAAGGGAGGGCAAAATTTAGCAGCATTAGGTTTGCTCAAGTTACTAGAAGGGTTTCACTATTAAGGAAATGGTCAAAACTTAAGCAGTTAAAAGTTTTCAGAAACATAATTAAGTTCTTCATCAGTAGTGATTTGTAAGAATAAAGAATACAAATAAATCTATTTAGAAATAAAACATTTTGAAAGTTGGGGCTTTTTATGTTCCACATTCTAGCAGAAATTCAAATATTATAATAATAGTAATATATTGTGTCTCATAAATTTAACGGTTCTGCAGTGACACAGAAGACACCATTATGTCACAGAAAATGTAGTGATCAGCTATTTCAAGGTAAACAATAATGTTTATGTGGGTGCTATAAGTGAAAAACTCCAAATTATACTCAGATGTTACAGACAAAATAACTATGGACTTCAAGCTTTGTTATGCATTACCCCAGGGAATTGTCTCCTATAAGCCAGCACACAAGACAGTTGATAACAAAAAGCTCACTGGTGTAAAAAAAAAAGTATGGATCTGTGGTAGGTAGTGGCTACAGAATAAAGATGAATGCAGTGTAGAATCCCCCAGCTCTACCCTTATCTCATCCTCCTTCATCTGTTGTATTTTTTTTGTACAGAAAGCCTTGCATAGAGCCTAGTTGTAATTCTGAAATCACACATTCATAATACATACTAGACCAAAGGGCATGTTACTCTGTTATCAATGGATTCTCTGTAGCCCATCTAAATGCAAAAGTGCTGGGGAAGGATCATTCAATAGGATGATTCTTTAACAGACTAAAAGTCCTAGTTTTTTTGGTTTATTAAACTCTACATAATTTAGGTTGGACATTAGAAGAAGATCCTCACAGAAAGCCCAATGACTGGGCATTGGAATGAGCTGCCATGGGGGGTAATAAAATCACTGGCCCTTGAGGTGTTTAGGAAAAGTCTGGATGTGGCACTCAGTGCCATGATCTAGTTGACAAGATGGTGTTGAGTCATAAGCTAGTGATCTCAGAGGTCTTTACGCGCTTAATTGATTTTGTGATTCTGTGAAAGTCCATCTATCTCAGATTACTAAGTAGTGAAAGGTCTGTCCATGGCTGAGGCTGAAGCCAAGGAGTGTGATTGAAACACCTTAGTAATGGTAAATGCACCCATTTTTTTCATAGTAAATAGTTGTTTTCTGTGGTCATATATATATTTCTTATATAAGAAAGCAGAGCCTTCTCATATCTCAGGCATCTAACAAATAACACAGTCCATTTCTTGGTACATATGCTCACACATACAACTTTCTGCAAGCCTAGAAAGTCAGCCCCTGAAAACACAAGCTTAAATTTAGGCTTCTTGTTATCAACCTGGCAGAGAAAGGGGACATCTTATCCTTGCTTGACTGATGTTTAAACTGGCAACACTATCTTAATATTGCTAAAAATCAGTATTTTCTCCTTCAGCCCTCGACGACAAAGACTCTGCTCATCTTCTATCCCTATGTCAGTTTCTCAGAGTCGTTTCCTCCTTTTTGCTTTCTAGCACATTCTTTTTTTTTTCTCACAACTTTTCCAGTTAAATAATAACTGTTTCCATAAAGCATCATCATTATTCTTTCCTGTTCAATGAAAATAGAATATAAAATTGACTATGACATAAACAGCAGATATTCAGCCAATGCCTTCTGTTAAAGTAGTCCAGTAAAGCCTACATTTAGTTTTCAAGTAAGAAAACGTCAAGACTTCAGGCTCTTTTTTCTTACTACTCTAGGGATATATCATCATGTCTCAGACAGATTCAAAGTACCATCCAGTTAGAGGAAGAAACAGAGAGGAAAGCCACAAGTGTTTTATTAATATACTACTGCTTGTGGTCTCTTCTTCGCCTTTTCTCTTGTTTTCCTCTAAACAGATCTAATATTAATTCTTGTTTGTCATCAAATATTTGATTAGTAACATACTCACAAAGGTATATGTTGCCTTTTTAATCTTTCATCAAAACTAAAAGTTAGTTTCTGACAACTGAACTGTAGTGGGGTGTTTTTCAGTTCTATTTGTCCAAGGTATGTTTCCTTAATGGTTTGTTCCATGTACCCCCTAAGTTTGTTCCTATATTGTTTACCCCAAATTTCAGTTAAATGTCAGTTTTATGTTATATAACCCCCTGGTCCTGTCAGTCACACTGGGGCCTCTCCCTGCATCTGGAAAGTTCCAGGAAGAGCATCATGTGGTTGGCCACGGTCCGAGAAGCTCCCTTCTTCCCCCCAAGATTGGTCCCTTGGGAAATCCCTCAACCCAGAGCCACTCCCAGATTTTCCCCTATTGGTTCCTTCCCTTACCCTTCCCCTTTCTCCTCCCCTGAACAAAAGTTGTTGTCACAGGTCAGTTTGTGGTCTGCTGAGGCAGATTCCCTGGGGTTGACATGGCTCCTTTCAGGCCACCAATAAACTTCTGTGGCAGACCCCTCAACAGAGTCCTCCTTTCTTCCTTCACCACAGTCATGCCTTTGTGGAACCTAGGACTCACAGGATCAGCCAGGTGTGTCCGCATACCGAGCTGTACCTTATTTGTCGCTGGTGTCAGGGCTGGCCAAGGCAAGGTGGGAGGATTCTCCTAGGACATCAACCTCAACACTGAACAAATACAACCAGGGAGCACAGACTCCTTACAAGTCTGCACTGACTATGGCCAACCTCTCACTTGATAAGGGCTTATAAAAAATAGATTTCTCTTTGCCTTCTTCCTAAACTTCAGGCAAAACCCCCTTAATCTTAAAAGACTTCACGTTTTTATCCAGTAAGATCCAAAAACAATTGAATTATTAGGTCAGAGAGAATAATCTGCATTTACCTAAATTCCAATTACAGTGACACTGCATACTTTCCTTGGTGAGACCACAGAATATTGGATTGTTCATTGTGGGTGGTTTTCTACAAGGATGCTACCAATCATGGGCTGTGGGAGGATGAATTCTAAGAGAATAGAGATAGTGCTGAAGGCAATCTCACCCCTGAGGAGTTGCAGCTGGACTAATTACCAAAAAGTGGGAACAACCTTGCCCTTAAATAGGTCACAGCTATGTACAGTAAGGGTGGGTGTTACAAAAGAATGAGTTAGTCCATTGAGAGTTAGTTGGAGGGGGTTGGAGGTTGCTGTCTGTGCTGTGAGGAAGAAGCATCAGGCGGTCATGTGAGGGACAGAAAGAAGTTAGCCGGTCATGCAGAAGGAGAGAAAGAGTCAGTGTTGCGTGGAGCTGCCTGTGAGAACTCACAGAGAGAAGGCATGAAAGTTTTGCTGTAGGATTGATGCTTGCTACTATGTTCAGTGGCAGTAAAGCAGGGGATAGGTAATGGTTTTACTATAGGATAATAAACTAACAGTGTCAGTCAGTTCGATCCATCATCCACGCACTGACACCTACAGTTGGTGCCCTGTGTGAGGATGGATGCCAATAATGGGCTGATGGTTGTATCAAAAATTGACTTTGTTTCAAATCCTTTGACCTCCTAGAATAGGCAAAACCTAACTCCAGACAATAATCAGACAGTGATCAGACAATGATCTATTCAGAAAGAAATCATAGTTTGTTTTTTTTTAAAAAAAGAAAATCTACCAACAAAAGAAGAAGAACCTTAAGGATAGTCACTAGCTTATTCTACTAGGCTTTACTGAAACAAAATCCAATTCTTACAGGTCATTGTGTGTTTCATTGTTTCTTTCAGGTTTTTTTCTCTTAAAATGGGTATTTTTTGGCATATTCATTTTATAAAAGAAATACACTCAGAATATGGAACCATTGTTTAGACAAACATGAGCAAACACAGCTGCTATTATTAAAAGTCTCAGAGAAAATAAACATAGGTCAGCATGGTGTAGGGTGTAGTGGAGGGGGAAGTAATGCTGAAATATCCATCTCCTCTAGGAAGAGTATGCAGGTACAGAGGGAAACATACACATTCAGAAGTGGGGTATTGTGACAGACTGTAGGGATTGGTGTCTGGACACCCTTGGTGTGTGTGTGAGGGGCTGAGGCGAGGCCCTGCAGCACAGCCCAGCCCCGGGGCTGTGTCCCAGCCCCACCGTGGCCGCAATCCCTGCTGTGCTGGAGGCCATGCTCCACACCCAGCCTGGCCTTGGAGTAGCCAAAAGACTACCTAACCATATCTCTTTTGATGGACTTGCTTAAAATAGAGGTGAGAGCAGAATAAAGTATAGGAAGCTGAAGCAAGTAGTTGAGAAGCTTCTTGCGAGGCATGAGAAACACGGTAATGGTGGATGATTAGATTTGTTGCTAACACATTATCTAAATATTACCAATGCAGAATATGATTAACAACTCTATCATCTATTTCTGTGCATAATCAGATCTTGATTATGAGACTATTTAGTCATGAGCTTCATTGACACCCCCTTGCTTTCTAAACTTGGAGAAGGCTAGATGTGGCAAAGTCTACTTTGTCTCAGATTTGGTCAATGGTCTATGTCTAAAGAATTGTAGGTAGGTCAGGCTAGCAGTCTATGGGTTTACATTTTTTTACCTTACAGAATTCATGAAAGTGAAGCAACAAACAAATTACTTACAGAGTTACTTTTAAGATATTATCTCCATATTTGACTGGATTATCTCCATATTTGCCCTTTCACTCAGCATCCAAGAAAGTATTCCCAGTCTTCAGTATTGGGATGTAGACAGCCCTGTGATGAAGGGGCAGGGGAGGGGAAGAGGAGGAGGAGGATATCCACCCAGAAGCTGCCTGCAACCTTGAAAGACCATTTTGCCCAGTTGGTCCAGTCTCTAACAGTCTTTTTTATCGTTTTTCATGTCAATATGCTCTTACAGTCAGTTGCTAGTATCTCTGTTCCCCTATTTCTGGAATCCATTAATTATGTGACCATCCAAACATCTCCACCTGCAATACTGACCTGGTGTTCTTTATCTTAGGAAAACTCTTACTGCTTACCTGAGACAGCTGAATGAGAAAGGGGTTGAGTGTTTGGTGGGAGGAAAGAGGAATGCGAAGTCCATTCCATCACCAAAGGGAAGTGGCCCACACATTAAAGGGAGGGAGGAAAAACATAATGACTGTTAAAATCACAAATTTTAGCTGCAAGATTTACACATCCTCACTCAGAAAACCATTTTTTTGATAGAATTGCCAAACTCTCCAGATAATATTTGCTGCTGAGCAGCATCATCATCATCATTTCAGGAAACAAGTAGTCTTTTCCCATGCTTGAAGATCATGACATTCAACCTCTTGATGAGCAGAAATTTTT
Source organism: Sterrhoptilus dennistouni (assembly GCA_013397095.1). Taxonomy (NCBI): domain Eukaryota; kingdom Metazoa; phylum Chordata; class Aves; order Passeriformes; family Zosteropidae; genus Sterrhoptilus; species Sterrhoptilus dennistouni. Next base: position 110,294 of record VWZU01003753.1, on the reverse strand, counting down.
GTAATATGTGTCTGTACAAATATTCAAAAAATGAAAAAAATTGAGTTAAACTGTTTTTCTGTATATTCTTTAACCTATTTGACATAAAGAACACTGACAGCTATTTGATCAGGCACCTAAGGGACACCTACACTAGCTATCCTGTTAGGCTTTTAATCCTCCTTTAAACCAACTGTTGATTTCACTGTTTTTTTACAAGAGGGAAGTTAGGCATTTTAACCTCATCTCTCATAAAGAAGCAACATGAATTATAAGGTTACATAAGGCAGTTTAATTAAAATAAACATTTATATTTCTATAATATAAATATTGTGAAATTTGGAGACAAAAAATTTCTGAGATATGAAATAAAAATAGTTTTGATTGGCAGCATAAAAAATTCTTTTCTCTTTAACTTACTAAAATCAAATAAAAAGTCCACATGCTTACAATGCTGGATAAATAAAGGAACTGGTTTACAGTATTTTGGTCTTGAATTGTGGCAGGACTTGAATCACTCCTCACAAACCTGATGTTATGTAAATTTATAGATAATGTTCCAATATGACGTTATTACCTTAAGTTATATTAATTTCTCCGTTAAATTTTTTCTCCAAATTCAGACCATTAAATTCCTCAGATAAATGTTAATCCACTAGTTAATTCTCTAACATGGAATGGTATTGTAGAACAGAAAGTCTTTGCTCCATTTCTGTCTTTTTTTCTTAGGTAGGCCCGCTAATCTGTAACTCATCTTGTGTTTTCTGTTTGAGCAGCATCCTAAATTGGCAGATCTTGTAGACTGTGCTGTCATGTGAGGTTTCCAGTGGTACATGTGTTTCTGATGTACAGTGCATAATTTAATCACAAGACACTTCAGTTGTTAAAAATGTCTGGAACAAAACGTCTTTAAATAGTAGGTATTTTCTTGGTACATTAGTTTTCTCACACTCAGAGGCAGAAAATGTAATAGTAGCTGTCATTTAGTGCAAAGGTTTGTTTACTTTTAAAAGCTATTTACAGCTTAAATGTCTTGCTCAAACTGATTAGCTATAGTAGGATTTAAAACTTTTATAAGACCCATTTATTGCAGTTACTATGTTTTTCCTCAGATTATAGTTCAGGAAATCTGTCCCATCAGCATTAGGACAAGAGTTACGGTTTGGTTTTGGTTTTTTTTCTGGCTACACCTAATAAATATAAGTCAGTGGGATTTTGAGAACAATTGAAATGAAAAACATAAAACCCTAACCTACAAATAACACATTTGCATTTAATCCCTTCCCTTCATGTTTACAAACAGAGAGAACCAGAACAGCTTTTCAGCATAATACCTCAGTAGTCACAAACCCATATCCTCATCTATAATTCATTTTGGCTAATATGCTTACTGACTAACATGATATCCAACAAGCCCTTCACAATGTGGAAGATCTAATTACAGAGGCCATAACTTTGTTATTGCACAACTAAAAGATTGTTTGAGAAACATTCTAAACATGCAGAGACATATATAAATAATAATAACAAAATCCCAGATTTAATGTAAATGTAGAACATATCCCCCTTCCAAGAAAAGATGGAAAAACATTAAAGAGTGTAAAAATTCAGTAGAGAGAGGTTTTTCTACTATTCCAGTCTCAGACTATACTGATCATTAAAATGGTGTTTCAGATGCCATAATCTTCCTTGGCAGTATTACCTCTCAAACAATATTTCCCCCTCTTTTGTCCTTTTTCTTCATGCAAGTTTGTCTGCATCACTAGAAGTCCCAGATTTCCTTGAAGCTGAGACAACTAATCAGGGTGATTAGGAAAAAGGGGGAGGTTTGATTAGGTTTTTTCCATGTCTTTGAGTGCATGTTGTCCTTCTGCCAATCAGTTTCTTCATTACTGTGAAAATTGAGCTTACTGTCTCTCAAATTGAGTTAGAAAATAATGCATTTCAGGAATGGCTTTTTAGCACAGGATTGTAAAAGGCAGGAGACTATTATCTTTCCTCGCATTTTATCCCTGAGATGGCAGGGAAGAGTTATTTCCTCTTGTATACAGAGTTCTCCACTTCTAGTTGACACTACCTCCTGCACCTCTGTACTGGGAAGATCTGTTGATTTACCCAGTACTAGAAAGAAAGTGCAGGCATCTTATCATCTACTTTATTGTAGTTTATTATTGTGTTATGGCTGTCAACAACATTAATGCACCATCTACACAATTTGGTGGGTGAGAACAGGACCATTTGCACTCTCAGTCATGCCACTCAGTCAGAGGTTCTGTGGGACTCTGCCTTCCAGCAGGCAGCACTGAACAATTGTTAGCCCTTCACACACTGACCTTGGTTGGTGCAAGAGTAAACTTCTGTAATTTTTCTCACAATAGGGCACACTTCTCATAACCTGTGTCAGGTTCACATTCAACACCTTTGGCAACCAAAAAAGTTTGCCCATAAGCATATTTGCGTGTTTTCTGTATTGTTTGTAACTGAATTATCAAAAGCTATTTTGTGGCACACAGATCCCCAGACTTGCTTGAGCTAGTTTGCTGTTTTACTTCTGAGTTATTTTAGAAGTTATATTTTTCATTAAATAAGCAAAAAGCAAAACTGAAAGCACTTATTTTTCTTTCCCTGTATGTGGTATATGTCTAAAAGGAAAGGCCAAATTCAAAGTGTTAATCCTGTGTAGAACTCATCTTCTTCTTTAGTCCTAGAAAAAACCTCAAACTTATTGGGGTACTGAGTGTCAACAGTTAAAAAATTGAAACCTTTCCTTAAGCAAAACTAAAATGATATAAATCTGAGCCCAGTTTATTGTTTTTTCCCAGAAAATTATGCTTAGCTACAGATGCCAAAGGGTTTGCCAGAACTACAAGCATATTTAGGCATGGTTTGTTAATAATCTCTAAAAAGTGGATGTTGACAGATTCGCTATCTGTCCACATGTAGGAAAACATGAAAACTGAGTTAGCTTTTTGGGTTGAAATGATGCAATCAAGACACTGATTAATGAGTTCTGTTGTTTGGGTCAGCAGAAGTGTAATTAAAAAACAGTAAAACAACACAAGCAGAAACAGATAGAGTGACAGACTGTAAAGGAAGTGCACCTTGCTCCTACCTTAAACTATATCCCATTTCCAATCTGAACAGTAATGTTGGAACAGAAGATGCTTGAGAGGTAAAAAAGAAAGATGAGGACTTAGACTTAAATGACTTGCAGTCTAATGACCACTTGTTACTTTTTGCAGCCTTACCTTGCATTGGTGCAATTCTTTAGTTTAATTGATGCTGTAAATAGATTTTAAGTGGCACAGGAGTACACCTACATATTGGAACTAAAACTGATGATGCCACGTTCAGCCAGCCTTCCAGCATACGAGAGGCTGCAGATTTTTGACCAGCTACTTCATTCCAGTCAGAGTACTGTTTGATCAGTTATTACTGGCCAGTCTTAAGAAACTTGTCAAAATGACACTGGACATGCTCACTTTGGAGTATTGCTTTAATTTTAATCAAACACATCAAATGTGAAGCAGAAGCCCTGGGTACAGAATGCTTGCACTTGGTTAAGCATTTTCCTAACTTGAATGAAGATTAAGATGCTGTGACAGTTTAGAAATGTACAGTGTCAGTTCTGATCCACCTGTCTTGACTCATGTTACCAGTTTGATTACACTTATTTTTCTTCTATCATGAATGTTACCTTTGATCTAGGGTTATTTTGCATTGGTCTGTGACATAAACTTAATTAAAAATAGGGGTTCGTATCTGACTGAGATTTAGCAAGTGTTAGGCAAGTTCTGTGTTTTGTCACTAGACATGAGTGGAAATAACATGAGAAAAACTTTACAATGACTTTACCCTTCATCTAGAAAAATTAGGGTTTTGGTAAATTTCATTTGCGCTTTTCTTATCTAAAGATAAATGTTTCAGTTTAACTTGGGTTTGATTTCAATCAGTGAGTCTACATTTAATTTTTGAGTACCCAAAGTGGTGGTCTTTGATCTAAGACATCAGTGAGATTATATATGTGGAACTTCTTAACTTGAGGGAAGGGATGTTCGAATCCTCCCACTAGTCTGGCATTCATTCAGGCAGCAGAAAAGATATTATTCAGATACAAAGGAATTACCATGTGAATAGTGTTTCCACACAGTTTCTGCGTATGCTGTCCTGCATTTTTATCAAGACTGCAAACATAAACCAGCGTGAGAAAGCAGGTGCTATTTTTCCTCTGTCTTTGGAGCATCAGTCTTTCCCAGAAGTAAGCTCTGTGTGTTAACGGCTGCAGCAAGGCACTCTGAAACTCAGAATTTTTTCATTATTTTTTTTTAAGGTCTGGGGCTTGTGATCCAGTTTTAATTAAAGGGCAGAACTTTTAAATAAGAAGAGACAGAAAGCAAAAGCCATGTGATTCATAATATTTTTAAGAGCATTTGAGATGACTGCAGAGTAGAAGGAGGAATGTTTCTTAACTATTAAGACATTTCAGTTTCTCTTCACAGAGTTTTAGTTTGCACAGAGTGTAGAAATGAAATGCCTTTTGAATTATTTGTGACTTTCAGTAACTCATCCATATTGACTCTGTTGATCTCTGTTTCAAGGTCGTCTGTATTATGAAAAACAACAAAAATATTTTCTTCCTCATATAAGTCAAAAAATGTAATAGAAACTATTTAATTGTGGTTAATAAAAGTTACCATTATTATTAAAACAGCCATTGACTTACAAATAATCCACTTTCTTCTATGGAATTACTCATTGACCATTAAGTTATATAATCAAACAACACAGGGCATAGTATGTCTGTTGCACAAGGCATACAACTAGATATTTATAGATAATCCAGCTAAAATTAAAAGCAAAGAGGAAACCAAACAAATGAAAAGAACAGAAGGAAATGGGAGGAAAAAAAAAGAGCAAGGGAGAGAGAGAGAGCCCCATGGAAATGTTTTTAAAAACCCCCCACAAACAAAAAGCAAGGGTAAACTTTAAAAACCCCCCACAAACAAAAAGCAAGGGTAAACTTTAAAAACCCCCCACAAACAAAAAGCAAGGGTAAACTTTAAAAACCCCCCACAAACAAAAAGCAAGGGAAAAAATAGTCACATAAGAGTGGAAAAATAAAAAAAGTAAGACTAATACCAAAAATAAGGGAAAATGAGAAACTATTGGTAGAGTTTAAAAAGTTAAAAGCTTAAAAAGGAAAGCTAAAAGCATTTATTTACACGCTGTGGATTGAGGATAAATGTAGACAGGAGAGAAATAGGATGACAAGAAAGAACAATAAATGTTCCAAATGCCTATAGGCATCTTACATAGTAAGATCCTTGATTGTGCCACAACCATTTAGATTTCATGGGTCTGGAAAAAAGATGTTAACTTCAGCCTGTCAGGCATATAAAATTTAATCTCTTACAACCTTACCTAGATTGTCTTTGCTTTCACCCATCACCAGTCACAGTCAGTGTCACATCATTAATACAAGCTGCAGTTTTCAGAGGTATTGCTCCACTACAAATATAAAATATGATTGGAAGTAATGACATTTATCCTGTTAAAATAACTTGAGTATTTCTTACATTCAAATACTGAAAACTCAGAGTTTAACCCAATTAGATTTGCAAGTGTTTATAACCAAGTGCCTGACCTAAGCAAAGCCCTAATGAAGCTGGATATCCCTCAGGTACTTACTTTCCCAGTCATCATGTTTGGCAATGAAAAGAAAAGGTAAAGGTAAATGCAGAAATTAACAATAATGAAAAGGAGTAGAAGTAATAAAACCAGCAAAAAAGTGGAAAATGATGTCTCAAGTATATGCAAGGTTTTTTTGTATAACATGTCATCAAGGAACTTGTAATAACTGAGAGGTGTGTACAATAAGTGAAAAGAATTTCAGCAGAAAGAATACCATTTCTTTCAAGTTTTAATTTGTTAAAATTGGAGGAAGAATAGTTACAATAAATGTAGAGTAAGGATCTGTATGCAGAAATAGGATACCTAAAGAGAATTTATGTCTTAAACACTACAGTTTCAAGCTCTTGAAACTGAATGCTCTACGTTTGAATTGACAATTTGAGTAGTTCAATTATTGATGACCGCAAATGTACATTTCCACTGCATATTACTAGTCAGACAGTAATCTAAGCTCAAAATAGCTTCAAAATAGCTTTTTCAGAATACGTACAAGAAACCAAAAATGAACTGATCTTAAGAAAATTAATCAGCCAAAGGATATTAACATAAGACTTTTTGTATTTCCTTAATGCATACAAGCAATCTCATCATATATCTAGGGTGGTAACATACAAAGGAGAGAAGTTTATGATCACTAAGTTTAGAATGACATGGCTCAAAGAAAAAATAAATGTTGTGTCCATTATGCTAACCCCTACTTAAATAATAAAAATAAAAGATAACCATAACCTGAAAAACATGCATTGGTTAATTTCTTCCAAAATTAAAGGGAAACACACTTTCCTGGTTTTAAACCAGTAGTGAAATGTAAAGAGTATGTGCTACCTCATCAGATAAACCGAAAAGAACTTTGAAAAGCATGAGAAAATATTAAAGTCAGTGTGTTCACTGCAAAAGTGGGACGCTCATGTTCATGGACTCTGCCCTACCTTGCACTAAATTCTTGTCGCTGTGAGGTAGCTAATCTTTATTCACCCTCATATAATGAAGGTGACTTGGCTTGAGTGAAAAAGTATCTTTTTTTGAAACTTGAAATACTCCTGCAAAATTTAGATTTTCTCAGATAGAAATCTGTTTATTTGTTATCCTCATGTTGAAGATTCTAATCAGCTCTACTTGTGTAAATTGATTGCCACTTAGTTTCAATAGCCTTTGAATTGTACTTGATACATTGTTCCTCAGTAGGAGTATAACTGGTGAAATAAGAAAAATTTGGAGCTGGTCAATAAAATCAGTTGTAAAACCCCAAAAAATAGGACCTGGGAAAGCTCCACTAAAGCCAGTGATCAGATGGAATGTTTTATCACTTAAATGTGAAATGACCATTATACAATTAAGCTACATTGAGCTTGCCATGTTCAATAAAACATCCACTCATGTGCTTAATTTTTGTCTCAGAGGAATTGACATATAAGATAAATATTTCTGGAATTTTAATGTAAGCAAGAACTAAGCACTCTATTGATGTAGGCCTTTTAACATTTTATAATGCCATTGTGACTTTGATGTTGAAAATGTGATATCTGGGTCTCAGGTTTAAAAAAAAAAAAAAAACAAAACCAAAAAAAACCCCCAAAAAAACCCCACCCAAAATAGAAACAGGCAGTATCCAGAACATCACAGAATTTTCTATGGTGTTTTAAATTAGGCATATAAATTAGTTCAGAGACTTGATGAATATCATCTATATCCAAGAAATGCTATTTTCAGATTTTCAAGAATCTGTTAGCTTGGGACACAAGTGAGCAAATTTATTCATATGCATTGGCATTTTCTGCTCAAAATTGTCATACCTCCTTGATATTTAAACAATTTACATCAGCCAAAGAAATGATGCAAAATAACCAGTCTTTTTTTCTTAACTGGGGGACAAAAACCCCACAATAATTTCTATGGGGCAGCTGAGTTTCTGAAGAATTTCCAAAACCCATAGAAAGTAGCTCCTTCAGTCACTTTTTATGAAGGAAAAGGCACAGTTCCTTTCAGAGGCATGCAAGCCTTGTTGAACTACTAAAGTATATTACCAGAAATTATTGAGTCACATGTTTAAAAAAAAAAAAAGAAGAAGAAAAAGGGTACATTACTGATTCAGAATTAGAACTTTTCATAAAACACGTTAGAACCTCGGAATTTTAGCTATTCACTGCTAAACATTGTTCTGTAGCTCATTATTTTCTACACAAAACCTCTCTAAAACTTCTCATATGCTTCTGATATATCACTTAGCATTACACAATTGCTACTTCCTCTTCAGTTTTTAGCCACTTAAGTCTTTGAACTCTTAAAACCAGTATTCTGACAAATTTTATAAAACCACAGGGAATACAAGCAATTTTTTTGCTTACCAGGGTACAAGCATTTAAAAAAGGTGGGCTTGCTACAATTTCTTCAACTTAAAAATATTTTAAGTTACTGATGGGTCAGACTTAATCTTTGTTTTGCAAGTGCTTTTATCAAATAAGGTAAACCTTAGGAACTTGCATGGCATGCATATTTGCTACAAACTCAGTACACAGTTCACTGTATGTTTTAGGGAGGAAAGAATGATATATATGGAAGAACTGTAGGCAAGAATTGTGAGATTATTTTGCTTCTGTTTTACTCTGTAAAGAGTATTCAAAGCATTGCAAATGGAAACAATATTAGAAATAAAGTCTGCAGATGTTTACCTATATAAAGCATCTGTGATGTGTAATGTGCACTTTTGTGTTTCATTTCACTGAACATCAACATTTTGAAGTTTCTTTTCTTTCTGTTTCTTCTCATAGAAATAATAAAGTTCACAAAGCACAAAAAAAAAAAAAAAAGAATGCCCACATTACATTAAAAATTCCTCTTGATTACTGTTTAGATGAAAAAAGTAAAGACTACTGACACTGGTATTTCATTTAACTGTTGAAAATGGTATATTAAAAGTCTTGTGATGGGAAAAGCACATCAGTGAAGCACTGGCAAGGCATTGAGGAGAACAACTGAGAAAAAAACTGCTGAAGTTTTCTGATTACTAAAGCTTTTCTTTCTGATTACTAAAAGTCTACTTCAATAGACCTTCAGATTAAATTTTAGTGCCTGCTGTTCATTAATGATGAGTGAAAGAGAATTCAACATTGGGCCTATCCTTTCTTGATATTTCATCATCCAGAAGTGATCATCACTTTACCTGAACTTCATCTCATATCCTATTGCATATGGCTGAATTTAAATCTGTAACTGCTTTTTGACTAAATATTGTAAAGTAACAAATTTTTCATTCAGATTTTTTGATATAATAACATTTTAGAGTCAAATGAAGTCCAGAAGATGACATTGGCACAGTCTCTTGAGAGACCCTCCAAGGCATGGAAATAGTTTAGGGAACTGCGGTAGTACAGAATGCAAAAGGCTGCAGGCATTGCATGGGATGATGACAAGAAAATCAATACCAAAAGCAGATGATTCATTTCAGCTAAATTCTGGCAAATGTTTGAAGGATTCCTAAACATAACCATATTACACACTTTCAGATCAAAGAATATTGTTTCAGTGGTCACAAAGAATTCAATATTTGCATTAGGGAATATTTGCAACTTAAGGGAAGTCTTGCTGTTTTAATAGTTGGGTAATGCCAAAGATTTGCAAGCAATTAAACACAAAGGAAATACACTGATTATTTATATAACAATTTTATATTAGAAATATGTTTCTCAACATAGACATAAAAAGAAAATATCAATAGTTCCATTTAATCATTCTTTCAGGATCTTATTAGTGAAAAGTGTTATAGTTACAGTTAATTTCATGTTTTCTTAATACCATTTGTGAAATCTGTCCATTTGAAACAGCATGTAAGCAAGTTATGATCTATCTACTTTGGTGTATATGTGTATATATATATATATATATATATATATGTCTTCACATATATATATGTGAGTCTTCATATATATATATATATATATATATAAAAAGACATATTTGAATATCAAGTAATTAGTTAATATCACTGGTAATAATGATCTAAATCCTTTTTAAAAACATACCAACAGTGTTTTTAACATTAGCCATGATTTCCCTTGTAGTAATATTTTGAGCAAAGTTTAAGACTTGTCTAGAATGTTTGGATAGCTTCTTCTAATAACCTCAGTGATGGACTTCTTGATAAGAAATATGTTGTTCATGATGCGAACAACTAAATGGGGAATTTAAGAACTGACCTCTGTCTTTGCACTACTGATGCCTGCATTTTATTGAATATTAATAGTTTAGAACATCAGTTACCACTTGTCAGTTCTTCATTTATCAGTGTCTGATTCAAGACTTTATCTCCTTTTACAAGGTTGGCCCATGGAGCAGGTGAAGTCAACAGAAACTGTGCTTGAATTTTCAAAAATCACTCTAGTAATAAACACTTTAAAAAGGACCATCCCAAAACTAACAAAGCAGAAAAGCTCTTTATGCCAAAGACAATGTGAGATTAGTGTAGATACTTTTGGCTTTAAGCGTTCTTATTATTTGCTTCCATATTTAAAACATGATAGCAAACTTCTATAAGTTGGATAGAGTTTTCAAAGAAAAGTTAATTTGAGAGAAATACTCTGATGCAAATGTCAATAGAAAGCCTACATGTAAATAAGTAAATATTTCCTGGAAAAATAGGTGGCATGGAATTAAGTATGATGGCCAAGGGCTATCCATTGAATGAAGGAGAAAAGAAAATGGAAAATATAGATTAATTTCTGATTTAATCTCATTTATCCTGTGTATGGAATGAGTTATAGAAATAAAGAAGACACAACCCTGTAAATCATAGAATCATAAAATATTCTGAGTTGAAAGATCCCACAAGCTTCATCAAGACTAAATCCTTGAACTCCCAGGACAACCCCAATGAAAGTCCATAGTATAGAGCATTCAACTCCAAAGATAATTATGTCTTAGCTTTTCACCAGCTAAGCTTTAAAAACATGTCTCTTCAGTGTGAGAGGAGAGATCCTAGTAGCACACATCTAGTAATTTGATAAACTGATGTTTCTTTACAAGTTCAGAAGACAACCTGTGAGTATTCTTTCTTGTCTGCAGAGTGAGTTTCAGTCCCAGGTCTGCTGCTCTTTTCTCTGTACCCTCACCAGCCAGCAAAGAGTGATAAGTAATCTACTGCAAAAATGCCCTGGTAGCAGATATCTCCCCTTTGAAAGAAGAGAGTTTGATGTTTAATATTGCTATTGGTGGCCAATGCTCCTCTGTCTCAGTCTAGTTAAAGACTCTTGCTTGTGTTAGTTTATTTTATGACAATTGAAGCCTTAAAACAAGAATCTGTAATTTGAGAACACCTTTCAGAGGAAGCCAACTGAGACAGTGTAGTTAGGCCATGTGCAGAAGATAATGCTCTAATTGAATCTGTATTACAGCTATATGGTATGGTTAATAAACTGTGACCCCTCTTAATTTTTTTCTAATCCACCTGGCAGTAACTGAATGCTGGCTTCTGGAATTCTTTGGCATTTTCATTAAAACATATATGGAAGTTGAAATACAGATTTATCTGTGATAAATGTTGGTTTTTTATGTTGTATATTCGTATATGTTATATGTCAAAATACATGGTTTCAGTATTCCAAGGTAGTTCCATTTCTGTAATGTAAAAAACCTATGATCTATTCTAGGGAAAACAATTCCCGTTATTTACTATGACTGTGACTGTACATTAACTTCACTTAATGTATGCTGTCTAGAAATACATGACAGCCTTGCTTTGCCTATTTAAAAGTTCTGCTAAAAGGCTACAGATTTGAAGTTCTCTCAGTTGAATAGGAAAATAGCCAGAGTTCTGCATCTGGCTCATTGTATGACTCTTTAACAAAATATTGTTTCAAACAATACCACAAGACAATCATTTAGTTATTCAAAGCAATAAAACTCTCTATAAAAACATTTTCTAGAACTTCAAGAAACCATTTTATTTTTAGTTCTTCCTGGTGAATTATATTTTAGCCTTCAATAACTTTATTAATTTAGAAGGAACTCAAACCACACAGTAGCCCTAGGCAGCCCTGTGTGACCAGTGAGTTGGACCAGATGACCTTCAGAGGTGTCTTCTGACCTCAGCCATTCTGTAATTCTGCAGTACAAATGAATCCATTCAAAAGTCATTGAGCCAATATAGAAGCAGTTATCATGCTCTTCTCTTACCTTGATTTCCTTGATTTTAACTCCCTACTTTCATTTTTAGAATGGTTGTTAGATGAGGCTGTTACTTACTCTCTCTTCTACAGCCCATTTTACTTGCATCTGTCTGGATTCTGTACTTGAAGTGAGACAGTTCCTTCAGTTCTAGATGTTAATTTCCTTTGACAAAATATTCTGTGACGAAATGGTTTAGGAATTGTCTTTTAAAGGTGGAAGTGTTCACCCACCTGCCTATTTTAATGAACAGCTGCATCTCTGAATACTTCTCGAATCAGTCTAGTTGCAAAGGCTTAAAGAACATACAAAAATGCATAGCATTCATTCTTTTAATACAATAATATGACTATAATGAGAATAAAAGGCATAGTATGTTCATTTTCATCAGAGGTGCGTGGGAAAACTACTGAGGGTAAAATCAGATAAAACTGACAAGTTATATTCACACTCTAATAGAAATTATAATGGTATGAAAATTATAGGGTGAAATCCCATTCCTCCAGATGGGATATGGTCGGCATGCCCAACCACAATGCCACCTGCAGTATATGCAGGCAGCATGCCACGCACAATACATCCTAAGGAGGACAAAACAGAGGGTAGAACAGAGTGGAGACACCATCACCAGCCTCTGTCAAAACCCATTCAGAGGAGGGAATTCAGTGCTACCTTGTAGCTGGTAAGGTGCATAGCAGCTGTTTAACCAAATAAGAAAGATTCCTTGCTGTTGAACCAGCAACTGTGGCAAGATCACAGATGCCCACCTTCATCCTAAAAGTTATCTCGGATGTAATCAGATGTTGCCCACCTCCGAGGTATGACCACCCACCACTGAAGATGATGTATGGCTAGATTCACTCAACCTCCACCTAAACATAAAAATAGTAGAAAAATAAGTTAGAAATTGAGAGAAGTTAGAGAAGAGCCCATAGTAACTCCTGGGATCAGTTAACACTCTGAACCTGTGTTCTCTCCCATAGGGATGTCTGTAGAGTAAGAATTGTATTCTATAAGTGCTGATTGATTATCCCAAGCTAGCTTTTTTTAGGGATTAGAGCTTATCCATATATTGCTTTGAATATGTTTTTGCAGCCAGATACTATCACTGGCAATCTTAAAACCTTAAACTGTCAGAATTTTCAATTATATTAATAAAGAGTGTTACTACATAGTGTTAATTGCAAGCCGTTCAGGATTTTATCAGTAGTAAAACTGCTGGCAGCAGAAACTCTCCACTTGCCTATAGAGACCCAGAACAGTCTCTCATGCTGTTGGCATGGTTCCCTGAAACCTTCCTTTTGCTGACAGATCAATTTAAGGTGTGGAAACCCAGGAGAGGGTTTTTTTATGAAAGAACATCAGATAAAAATCTAGGCAATACCTCCAAACACAAAGGAGCTCAACGATGATTACAGAACATGCACATATCAAGCAAATCAACACAGCACAGGAGGTCCCTAACAATGTATGAGCTGGCTGGTCTAGTGTCATGTCCTTCTCAGTATCTTACACTGAATATCTGAGGAATTTATCCTCCAAGTGGCATAACTTAACAATTCATCTGGAAAAGGTTTTCCCCAGCTTATAATGAATTCCTTTTCTGCTTTACTGTAATTGTAGCCATTGGCTTCAGAGGCGGAACACTGAAGATCTTATTAAACTCCAAAGCAATAAAATCTTGCTAGCTGTATTACCTTTAATATTATGAGGTAAATTATTTACCATGGGTAAGTTAGAAAATGCCAACATACATGACACTAAAGAGCATTTCTTACTGTTCACTCTTCTATATTATAGGCATGAAAGTAACTTTAAATTTTTTTTTCAAGTAAATGAATGTCAAACTAAATAATTTGTGAAAGACTTTTTATATAATGAAAATAATACAAATAAACAAAAAATAACAAAATATATTTTTTGTCAATCATGAAGGTACTTAAGCCAGATATGTCATTTTTGTAAGCATCTTAGTCAAAACTTAACAGTTGCTAATGGAATAATCTAATTTCTAACTTAGTTACCTGACCACATAATTGAGTTTTCTGATGTATTTGCTATTTATACTTAGTCTTTTAGACAGATGATACTAAAATGCCCAAGATGAACAGCAAATTTAGAAATACAGAAGTTTGCACAATTTGAAATACTAAGCATAAAATAAAAGTTTTCTTCTGTTTTATGTTTGGTTTTTTATGAGAGAGCTCCAGTTCCAGGAGTGGGCATGAAAAAAACAGCAAGAGGCAGAAGTTTCTTGCTGTTTGGGAATGGGCGACAGTCTTGTACACTGCAGAAGTTCTTTCTGAAGTACTTATTGGGCAAAGCTCACAGGTGAATGTCTCCGTAATTTAAAAAGTCTTACATGAATGAGGGAGACATGGATAAGTCAACTCATTCTAAGACTTGCGTACATCGTGCATCTGGAAGCAGCAGCTTGATGGTTTCAAAATTTGTATTTAAACAAGTTAAATAATGCTATTCCTACTATAGAACAGGGCTGTAGAATCCAGTTTGGACTAGATCAGGTCACCAAAGGCAAGACTTATCAAGCCATAAATGGAAAAGTCTGAAATACTCCATTAAAAATTTAAGACTTAATCACAAATATCTGTGAGCACATACATTTTTCCACTCTACATTTTGAATAAACCAAGTGGATATCAAGAAAAAAAGAAAGAAAGATGACATACGTAAGACTCACCTAATTAAATTCCTTGTCAATATTTTAATACTGTTTTAGGGATTTTCTCAGTACAATACAAACAAAAACCAAGCCTGAACTATGTGGAATTACTATAATAAAAAAAACCTCAGTTTGAAAAAACAATCACAAGAACAATGACAAAGAAAAAGAACTAAAAGAACTTCAAGTTTGAGAAAATATCTAAAATTCCCTTTATTTCATGCAAAATCTGCAAGATAATGCCCCTTCACTGATTTAATGGTGCATGCATGTGAGAGGAAATACTGACATTAATATTTACACTATCTAGATGATTTTAGAGCAATGCTGTTAGAAAAACAAAAAATTTGAAATACTAATATTTTCTTCCCTTTCCCAATATATTTTAGACTAAGTCTTCCTTCCTTTCTTCTTTTCCTCCCTTCAACTAACTTTGGCTGTTTAGCCATTAGGTGAAAGTCGGTCTGCTGGTTTTGATTGTTAAAATTCCCCAGATTTCTGACTAGAGCATCCCTCCCACTTCATCCTTCCTTTATCCTCACAAAGGTACAGTGAGGATAGTGTGTAAAATTGTCTGTTCTTGTAAGCACCTGACATTTCCCTGCTCTGTCTCCCTCTTAACTTCCAGCCATAAAGTTTTCCCAGACACCTATGCATATTCTAAGTGAGTCTAGCTGAAATGTGGCCTTATAATTTGCAGAATTTTTTGCATATTTCAAAATTTTTATTTGGTGAAACTTTACCCAAGGTCATATACGCCGTTAGGCATATCAGTACAAAATTCAGATAAGTCCATTAAAGTAAATAACTTTTCATTGCAATTTAATCCTTGTGACTTCATAGAGGATATTCAGTAATGTCTTTAATTTCTTCTTTTTACACTTATTTCTCCATCTCTTAGCTACTTGCATGTATTTTTTTATTCCTTACACTTGAAACATTCTCCCTCAGACTCCCTAAATCCCCAATTACTTTAGAAAATATAAAATTTAAAAATTTCTCAAAATTTAATATAGGATATGAGAGTCCAGTAAAGTTATAATGAGTATCAAGTTTTTCTGATAAATACATTCTTAAGTGAAGAGTTAGGAAATTTTTTCTTCAGGAAAAGGAATGTCATGCCTCAGAACTACACTCAGTATTCTAAAAAATGAGCAAGATACTGCTGAATATCTGCCTCCTTCCACTGGTTCTCCTAACTTACTTTCTATTTTCCTTATCTCAATGCTGAAATGAATTCAGAATTCTTTGGCATATTGAAAATAATTTAAAATGTACTGCTTCAGTTTGCTGTATTTTTTTCTTTTTTTTCCTCATCATTCATACTCAACTAATGTATTTAATGTGAGAATATAACATTTTAAAAAGTAATCTATTTTTTCTATTTATAAACCCTATTTATTTATCACAATATGAGATACTTTCCTTAGTGGGCTTGATAGATATTTGCATTGAGAAAACTTTCAAAATTTTAGGAAATTTCATTTGAACAACCACTTCTAAGGGTAACTTGTGTATTAAAATATCTTCTTGTAGCATATTGTAAAAGTGGAAATTTGGTCAAAACATATATAATAGTTCAAAAATAAACCTGATATGACACCATAGATGTCTTTTTGTCTTCTTAAAGTGGAAGAGTACATGAGATTTGACTGTGATATTACATGTCAAATTTATGAGTTTTGTTATTTCTCAACAAGCCATTGGATTTAGGGATTCCAATGCATCTTACCATATGTGAAGCAGAGAATGGAATATGGAAATTGATTAACAGATTTGCGACAAGATCTTTGCATGTTGCCTATAACCCTTCTGTCAAAATCGGTAGTGCAGACACAGTCTCAAATAGAGTGGTGGAATAGCTGGTTCTCTGGGTGAAAACAGGTTTAGTTAAGTTGCTAATTCTATAGAAGCACACTTTAGATCCAACAACAAAATGTAGGTACAGCTCTTTAAACATGTTTGAAAATCATCTTGCCAGACCATTCATTTAGTCTGTTGAAATTCACACTTCATTGCAAATGGGTTTTTCTTTGTGTAAGGTCTTCCTATTAAGCTTTTCCCTTTTTCAGAGGGAAAGAAAAAAATTCCTTAGCATGTAAGCCAGTTGTGGCTTTGTCCAGTGGCAGCTTTCTATATTATGCAAACATACATGTGAATGTATTTCTTTGGAAGGGTTAATGAACAAATTTATTCCCAGTGAGGGAAATATCCTTGGTTTTTATTTTAAAGATATGTAGAGCTCACTGAAAGCAATGTCAAAAATAGTGTATGTGGAAACCTATGTTTATTAAAAAAATTATATAAAAGTCAAGACAGCTTCCACAATTAAAGACAATTCTTAATAAAACTTCTACTTGAAAAGGGCCAGACAAGGGAGACTTCATTTTAAATTTCTTTACTATATTGTAAATGACTGCTGATAGAGGGAAGGTAGAGAAGTATTTTCTTACTCATTTAGTCTGTGATGTAGAAAGTTGTCTAATCACTGAGCTCTCTCAGAGCCTGACGTGTCACTTTCCTGATGAGTTGACTGAGAACAATCTATCACAAAAAGTATTATTTTTATAGATATTTCTAAAAATATTTTTGTAATATGATATAGAAGATGACATGTTAAGATCTGGACAAAAGAAATCAAGTTCAAGCCTGTTAAGCTCCTAGGACAATTAAGAATATTTCGTGAGGGATTATCTGTCAAGTATACCTGAACCTCCAGCTCCCATGCAATCTTTGGCTTTCAGTGGTCCTATATTTGTTTTTATTACTTGTAGCCTATTGCCTATGGTTCTGAATGAGTCCAGTGCCTGCAAGATGCCTCTTAGGAAGTGTGGTCAGCGATGAGCAGAATGATCTAATGTAACTTTCTAAATACATGCATGGCTTTAGTGAGAAGAGTTGAGGGTCTTAGCCAAACAGTGGTTCTGGTTGGTTTTAATTCCTGGAAACTCCTGTTATCCTCTGAGCCTAGAAAAATCTTTTCCCTATGAAATGGCATTTGAAGTGTTTTGGTGCTTCGCACTCTCTGAAATGTTTACAAATGTTCCTCCTACTGGCTTTAATTCTCTCTGTGTACCTTCAAAACACCAACACCTCTGCTTCTGTCAACTCCAGTAGAAGATTGAAGCAAGAACTAGCAAAATCTCTACATTACCTTACTCTTTTAGCAAGAGAGTGTTAACCCATAAAACCAAGGAAATCCTGTTGTGAAATTCTTCATTTTGTTGTCTTGGACTTACTCAAATTCGCTTTTTCTGACACAGATCATAAATAAAATTAATGACACACTGATAAACACCATCATTTGATGCTATGCTTTTTATCAAGATATAATTTTGCATTTATATATATACTTATTTAGGCATTTAATAATTTAGAACTTCTGAAAAAAAAGTAGAAAAATACTACTGATGAGATGAAACAAGAGAGTGAGGTTAATATGGACTCAAATTTTCCTTATGGAAGTGCATGTCCTGGTTTTATTTCAAAGTCCACAGCATTAACACACACAGAGCTTCTTTTTGATTTAATTTTTCATACACCAACCACTTCATTACTCATTATTTTTTTCTACATGAAACATTGCTAAAATGCTAAGAGAATTCAACTCTTTTAATGACCAAACAAAATCCTGCATTAACCTACACAAAGACTGCATAGTCTAGACTGAAAATTTAACACCATTTCTGTAAAACTGTTAAAAATAGATGTCCGTCCATACAAATACAAGCATGATACAGAGGTGTCAATTCAGAATAAAATAAAGAGCAATATATTTAATGTATCTTTGTCATAAAAATTCAGTGGGTCACAAGATATATATCAGTTGTTGGCTACCAAGCACACTAACTAAAGAACTGTAGTAAACTACAGTTAGTTTACTACTACTAGAATTTATTAGCTTTAAAGGTAAGTAAAACCATGCAAACTTTTAGTCCTGAAAACAATGTGAAATTTTCTATAGGACTCCTTCCTTGATAGCCTGAATATTAAACTTAAAATTATCTGAGAAATTAAATCCAATTAGAGTTCAGCTCCTAAATAATTTTTGAAAATGTCATTTGGGTCCTATTTTTCCTGTAATTTTGGTGTAAATAAAGGTAAGTATAAAATTTAACAAAAGTGAAGAAGAAGAGAAACAAGGGAATTTTATATTTAAATTGCAAAAACAAAGAGAAACTTTTCAGAAATGCCACATTACTAGTTCAGTGTTCAGTGCCTACATTACTAAAACATTCTGTAAAATTACAGATCAGGAACCATGAACTCAAAACATGTGTTGTAGAGAACATGGGAATCAGGTTTGAGCTGCCTGGCATGGATTTTCCAGTTCTTTACCTTACACCTACTCCAGAAATTGCAAATACACTTTATGAAACTTTGCCACATCATCCTATATTTCACTTTTCCCTGAAACAGTTAAAGCTACCACACGTTAGCAATGTTTTTCTAGTTTCTGTTCACCTTTCTCTTAGACAACAGTGACAGCCCCTTGTCCTTGAGAAGAGTCCAGGCCTGATTCCTGACTAAGCTTTGAAGCAAAGATATTGCTGTGCAACAACATAACTCAAGTATTGCCCATACCACACTCCAATCTTTTGCTGGTACTTTCCTGGGCAATAAAAGCCATATTACTTGAAGTGTACTGTATGTCACAGATGTATGAAGTATCAGGCATCATAAATGTTAAATCTAAAAAAATGTAAAGCCATGAGAAAGATATTAGAAGATATTAGAAGAAAGGCTATAAAATTTCTTACCTGACAAAATAATGTTTCAGAGAAGGGTAAAATGGTGAAAGTTCAGTTCTTTTTAGTTCTCCAGAAAAGCAACAATGATGAATTTGCTCTGATTAAAAAAAGCATTATCCAACAAAGCTTTTTTTTCTTTCAAATTATCATTATAAAGGAGCTAGATAGGTTTTCAGGCCTCTTCTCTTTTTCTTTTCCTCAGAGAAAAGTACAGCTAGGCTTTTCTTTCTTTAAAGAAAATAATTAATTACAATGTTGCAAAACACTCATACTGTTGCTTGTAGTAGCAATTGAAGAAATGGTAAATGTAATAATCATCATTAAATTTTAAAAAAACAACAAAATGAGGCTTCTAATGAAAAAATTAAGGAAGTGTTTGAATCAAGGACTGAATGAAGGGAAAGAAAAGGCAAAAAACCCCACAAGTATTAAAACAAGTTTCCTTTTTTAGTATAAATCCCTATGGTAATTTTTAGGCAAAAACTGGGAGCCAGTAAATCTTGATATGGAATGTTAGCCATCTATACTTCGAGCTCCTTAACACAAAAGTTACTGTTGTGATATACCATTAAAAAATTAAAGGGACAGCTAGAAAGAGGGAACAGTGCAATCATACACTAGATGAAATATGAGGCACACAGGAAATAAGAATAATGGTTAGAGAGAATAAAATTATACTTTGTTTTGCAAGTGTCTATTTCTGTTTTCTGAGGCGCGTTTGCAGGCAAGAACTCAAAGAACCCCTGAGCCTTTCCTTCTTCCTCTTATTCAGTCAACCATGTAGCATGTGCTGTTTTGATGCATGAACAAAGCATGCAGTGATGGATAACACTGTCTTTCTTGCAATTTCTTTTTTTAAAATCAGGACATCAGCACTTGCCCGTCTGCTATCAAATCACAGAATAACTGGATTATTTTGTAGGTGCAGCAATATCAGAGCAGTCACTAATTTTCACACAGAAAATAAATAAATAAATCCCACAAAGGCTTGACACTTTTCCAGCTCCTGAAAAAATGTATTGTTAAAAACAAATTATGTTGTGTCAAACTGCATCATATTGTGATGTGATGTGGATGTAAAGCAGACATAAATCCTAGACTTTGGGAAATAAATGTATGATGTGCTGTGTAGCTTCATGTCATGAAATGAAGTCACAAAATTGTTTTAGAGTGCATTACTGGAAGCAGCTTTATTTCCTCCCAGTATCGTTTAAATTCTCAGCTGTGCAAAACTTATTCAGGAAAGGATTCTGATTCAAAATGAGGAAAAATCAGAATTCTTTTTTTCCGTGTCCTTATCTTCCAAAGTTGGTTGTGTTGTTTTTTGTTTTGTTTTGTTTTGTTTTGTTTTTTTTCTTTATCTTGACTTACCAGAATTTTGAACTTCACAGGTTTGGCTGAACTTGGCAACAAATCTGACACCAGCTGACTACCTTTCATCAGCTCCAATTGTATTGGATTTGAATCAGTCATGAATATAACAGAAGAAAACATTTAAACTATAAAGGGAAATCTTCTGGCACATTCTGCATTGCAGTTGCTTCCTGGTCTAGTATTTGTCCATACTACAATACTGTCAGTAAATCTTTGCAGCCCTGAACAAATGTTCCCCACTTGAAGACCATTCTGAGGGATAACTCCAGACAGACTAGTTAGCCAGCACTGACACTGCAGTGTGAGCATTACTCTTATCCCTCTATTTTCTCTGATAATTATTTGAGTATTGGATCATTTTCAAGGAAGATAATTCAACAGAGCTTTGGCCAAGTGTGTCCCTAACTAACGATACATATAGTAGACATGTGGGTTATGGGGTTATAATTGTCAAAGTTGTCAAGGCTTATGCTCACCACAAGACCCTGTGGGAAGGCACAGCTGCAGGCTGAAAGGTTGGAAGTGCATTGCAGGGTGAGGGATAGTTATGACTCATGGACAGCAGATTGGAGCTGAATCAGCCAATGGGTTCCTTTCTTCTGTTAAGTTTTGTTTTTTCCCAGTTAAGATAAAAAGTTTAAAATGGGGGTGATTTCTACAATAAAATGGTCTCCTTCAGATTCATAAGGGGATCCATGTCTTTCTGTTCCCTGTTGCTACATAGACATTACTGTTTAAAAGTCTCCCTTAATGACACAGATTTCAGCTTAATGCTTTTGTGTAATCTGCTATTATATTAAAACAGTTTACTCTTTAGAGAAGGAATTGTCTTCCCGTCATATGTGAATGTTTTGGCTAGAATATCTGTCCCCTGCTCAGACAAAAGTGCCACGCAAAATGGTTTGTGATTCTGAAAGTGACAGTACAGAATCCTTAGGTGACAGCTGAGACCAAGTCACATGAAGCACACAGTCATACTTCTCCAAAATACTATCCTGCATTTAGCCTTTTTTTAAACAGAGCCATTTTACATTTTTCTACATGGAGAGTGTCAACAAAAAATAGCTCTTTCAAATTCTCAGGATAGATATGATTACTACACAGAAAATACGGTTCCAAACAGTGGACATCAACAAATCACTGTGAGCTAACAAGATTGTATCTCCAATTTAAATGCTTCCTTATTATCCTTATAACTTAGCTGTATATCTACCCTTGTATTTGCATTCATATTCAGTAGTCTGACCTTTGAATTCAAATATGCATTCATATTTTGAAATAGCTTGATTTTTGAATAGCGTGAAATCCATGAAAATACTAAGGATGAGTGCTTTAATTAACATTAGGTTAACCTGCAAAGTAGTGAAATGTCAATTTCCACTGACTATATGAGAGATAAGCTAGACCCTTAGGAAGAAAATAGGTGCTGTCCAACAGATTATAAATTAAATAAAAAGGCCAGTTGTATCATTCTGAAGGGATCCAAGTGCACATCAATAGTGGCATGTTTACTGGCTGCTGATGTGAGCAATTGGGATAGTGTAAGCAGCAAGGGACTTTAGGGTACATATTAACAGAACTATTCAGCATGAGACAAGACTAATAAAAAAGAGCTTATCTCCATTCCACCATTTGTATCAGAAATGCAATGTGTTTCACAATCTATTTTCTAAAGCTATCAATAAAAAAATGATAAATTGTTTCTAAAATGCAGTATTAACTTAATACAGGAAGAGCTCTAACACATTTATAATATAATACATGAGTACCATAACAATAGTACTGTAAAAGCTCTAATTGGTTCAAGTATATGACAGTGCACTCAATTGGTGGCATGCCATGAGGACTGCTGATAAAGTAATTTCCTTCAGTGAACTGTAAAATAAAGCCCTCTGAGTTACTATCTCATGTGAATGAAATTGACAGCATAATTCTAGAGTCTATTTTAGCCTCTGTTTGATCAATTAAAAAAAATAAAAATAAAAATAAAATTAAATATAAGATAGTGGCACACTATCAAGAAATCTACTGCCAGGCAAGAGCAGTGTTTAGACTTTCCCTTGGAAATAATGCTACAAGAGGGGTTTTTTTAAGTCTTCACTGCATTTTAAGGTAAAATGAAAAGAATAGAAAAGCATATTTTAGTCCTTTAGAAATTCTCTGTAAGCATT
>VWZU01003753.1:74002-87470 GCA_013397095.1 Sterrhoptilus dennistouni | reverse complement strand
GAAATTCTCTGTAAGCATTGTACAAAGCTTAAAACTAGTAGCTTCGTGCTATCTTCTAGAAAAATAAAATGCATTTAAAGTAGTTGCTCACTGGGAAAGATAAACTGTAATTGCTAGTGACCCTATCATAGAAAAAAAGACTGCACACCAAAGATGCACATGGTATTTTCCAAAAAATTATTGATGAAGATGTGAACATATAATCTGTTTGTAAAACGGACAGATATTTGTTGCCTTCTTCAAAAGGATTAAGAGTCTGTCATTAGCTTTTGGGTCATAGATCACACTTGGAGTGCCTAAGCTTAAAGACACACTTCATTGAACTCCATCTAGTAAGCTTCAGGCTTATGAAGATGTTCCTCTTGATTGCTTTTCATCTAGACTAGAGAGTGATTAGTTTGGAGGGTGGCATTGATAAAGTGCAGAAGAACCATGGTTTACTGTGACAGCTGTTAGGCCTCTTGTCAACAAATCGATGGGGCTTTTTCACTCATTTTTCTTTCTTTTCTTTCTCCCTGGTAATTCTTAGCTCTTCTGTTAGTATCCTGTTGTTACTGGGGATTAAAAATATCTTTATAGCTGTCTTATGATTTAAGATTTTCAATCACATAAAATGTTTATTGGATGGCAAAAAGGGCCTCTGCTTTTGGATTCTCTAGGATATAGAGAAAACATAGGAGTAAAGGTGGTACAACACCACAACATATGTTTTTAAAAAGTTGTTCTTTTTTACATAGATTAATGCATGGCTATCAATGATGTACATGTAATAGTACAGCAATGTGCTATTGTACTAAATGGTGATGGTTTTGAGCTGTGAAACTTGGATTTGATGAAATTACATGGAGAAAAGCTTTCTACTATTCTTTTCTAAAACAATTGAAAAACAGCAGTCTGTATTTCTGATCACAAAATGTAGGTTTTGAAATTAACTTTAAATAAAATCAAGTGACAAATAGCCTAACTGGTTTTATTGAAGTCACTTCAAAATTTTATATTTTATATTTTATTTCACATCAAATATTTCATCAGAAATTTTTTGCATTCATGTATTTTTATTGGTTTTTCCAGTCTTTTTTTCCAGATTTGTTTTAGGAAGAGAGGAAATTTTTCATTTAAGATTCTTACTTTTAATCAAATTTAATTTCAAAAACTAATTACGGAGTCTATTTATAGAAAAGCAATTAAAAGGTTTTTCTTATATATAGCAGATACATAGCAGACAATGTTACTCATTTGCTGTCTGAGGCCATTTTGGATAAGGCCTTGTACAACCTGATCTATGCTTCATTCATTTTATGTGCTTAATTTAGTGTCATCAATTGCTTGTTCCATGGTTAAACACATATTTTTATTTAATTAAAATTTAAAAATTTAGAATGTGGAAATGAAATGTAGAAGAGATAAATTATTAGTCTGAGGGTTTTTTTTCAAATACCTAGTAGGAAAAGACTGTCTAGTAACAAGAAAATGAACCTTTTTAATTCAAAGAAATATTAACATTAAAAATGGGTCCAGAAAAAAAATACAATGCAAAGAAAAAAAAATATTGTCAAGTTGAAGTTACACTGTCAGTAATAGAGATAAAAGAATGGCAGCAGATAATTTTAGGAGGTGCTACAAAAATCATAAAACACCATTGTATTGATGTTTCCCTTTTAAAATATGAATGCATGGACATAAAACCCTGATGACTTCAGTAGCTTGGATGAGTCAGTCATCTAAAAGTGTAAGTTGTTCTAGAGGAGCTTAGACAGGCAAAATTCTTTCACATGTAGATGGTATAAAAGCTGTCCTTGGAATCCCTCATCTTCCAGTTGCAAAAGATAAATTGAAATGAACACAAAGATACACTGTTCCATATAAAAACTGTTTGATTAGAGTTATAAAATTTTCAAATATATTTATATGTACATAAAATTTCCACTTAGTGAAAACACTGAGAATCTGAAATAGCAGGATTTTTTACACAGAGAAGTGCTCAGAGAGTGGTGGATAAAAGAGGACTACAACTCTTTTCCTTGCAAAAGATGCCCCAAGTGGTAAAACATACATTTTGGAAATACAACAGAAAAGGCAGCAAAACAAATAGAATTTTACAATCAACTATTGTACAATTTCCACTGAAATTTCTGGCAGTAGCCAGACCTTTTAAGTTATATGTGTTACAGAAAAGCAGCTTCAGAATAAAACTTCCCTGATATCTTTTACATACTAAAAACACCTGCAAAGTTGACCATTATACTACTAAATAATTAAAGGTAAGCAGTGGTGGTGGAAGGGAGAGAGGGGAGAAGTTGTGGTTGGTTTGTTTTCATCTGTTTTTATAAAATATTCCTGTATAAACAGTAGTACACAATCTACATCAGGCTGGTGCCAGTTCCCCAGGGCTCAATTTTAGGGTCAATGCTCTTAGATCATAGAATCACAGAAAAAACTAAGTTGGAAGGGACTCACAAGGCTCACTGAAGTCCACCTCCTGGCCCTGCCTGGCACACAAGTCACACCATGTGCCCAAGAGCACAAATGATCTTTAACTCAGTCAGGCTGGGGCTGTGACCACCTCCCTGGGGAGCAGGCTTTTATAAATGACCTGGACACAGGAATCAAATGTACATTACTTGAGTTTGCTGAAGGTACTAAACTGGGAGGAGCTGTAGACTCTCTTGAGTGTGGAGGAACCTTATAGAGAGACCTGAGTAGACTAAAGAACTGGACTGGACAATCAACAGCTATATGAAATTAGAGACCAGAGTTCTCTGCCTGGGATGCAGAAAATTATTTTACATACAAACTGGGGCATAGAAAACTGGAGACCAGCCCCAAGAAAAAAAGCTCTGGGGTCTTGGGTTGGTGGCAAGTTGAAAATAATATCATGGCAGCCAGGATGGCCAACCATGTCCATCATCACCATGGTGCATCATCACCAGCTGGACAATGGAGGTGACTGTCCCACCCTACTCTGGCTGGTGCAGTTCCCCCTCAATCCCTGTGTGTGGTTGTAGGAACTTCAATATTAGAAAGACCGCAGACTGCAGACTGTTAGGGTGTATTCAGAGGAGGGTGACCAGTGTGGTGAAAGGCCTTGAGGGCAAGAATTCAGAGGAGCAGCTGAGGTTACTTGGCTGGTTCAGCTTGGAGAAGGCTGAGGCATGACATTATGGCAGTCTATATTTTCATTTGGCTTATAGCCAAGGGGGGGCTCCTGATCTACTCTGGTGAGCAGCAATAGGCTAAGAGGAAATGGAATTAAGCTAAATGAGGGGAAGTTCAGACTGGAGATTTGTAAAAGTGCCTTTACTGAAAGGGGGGCTGGTCACCGTAACTTGTTACCCAGGGAAGTGGCTGAGCCACCAAGACTGCTGAAATTCAAGGAGTGTCTAGACAATGCCATCAGTCATAGAGTTTAGTTTTAGGCAGTCCTGCAAAAAGCACGGAGTCAGACTTATTTGCCATCATGTGTCTCTTCTCACTTGAGATATTTGATGATTCCATGCAAGGAATCCTACTTGCTGCTCCTTTCTGATCCTCAGTCAATCCTCAGAGAAAAGAATATAATGGAAATAGCTTTTTGACAACATATCTACATCTTCACATTCTCCTTGCAAAACACCCAGCCTGTACCTGATTATCTACTGTCTTCTCCTATCAAATGTAAAAGAATATATAATGGAAAAGAATGGTATTGTTCATCACTAAAATTTAAGGGCCTTGGAACTGTATCTACTTCTGAATATTTGTCAAAATACTCATATGACATAAAAACTCTTTATCCAATTTCCAGCATTCCGACGTGTTTTAAATTTACAATTTAGGATTCTGTTATTGCAGAGAATTTTTGAAGATATTCAATAAACCTAAGTCTTATAAAAAATTACAGAAATTTCCCAAGCTGTTGAAATTCTATGAACAAGCAAAAAATGCAAAGCTATCTCATGTTGCGGTGTGCATTTTGGGTTTCCTAAAATTTCTGTATAATTTTTGTTATTAAGTTTCTATACAGGGTTCATTCCTACCCCCACAGCCTGCTTTCCTTAATTACTGTCGTTAAGCCCCATAATAGCCCTGGCTCTCCCCATTGTATCTCCTTAATAGCCCTGGCCTAGCCCATTATATAGTTTGATATCTTATCTGTAAACACACCCCTGGTATTTGATGGCCCTAGCTAAGCCAGATGCTCAGCCAAGGCTTCAGGTATCTCCACACCCCTTTTACCCCTAAATGGCAATGTCAAACCCCCCTCTACCTTTGTCACTCCCCCTCATTTCTATCAGTAACGCCCATGCTGATAAGGGCAAGTAAGAGCCAACTCACACACTCACGCTTTGACCACCTGGGCCTTCACCCTGAATAAACACCTTCCTAAGTAACACCAAGTGTGAGCCGCTCCATTCTTCCAAGCAAGGTCACGTCTCTGTCTGAAATCTGGACCCAAAGGATTAACTTGTTTATATGGTATCTGAAGAGCAGAGCTAGCCGGAGAGACAAGCTCAGAAGGACCATAATCTCAGTGAAATTTTGCTTCAGATGCTTATTGATTGAAATGCTAGCATCAGATTTTTTTTATCATACATAAGAAAGGACAGGAAGGATCACACATACTGCCTGTACAAAGTGCTCTGAGAAACTGTTTTTTCCTCTAATTAAGAAAAATTACATGTGTGAGGCCTGGATGAACCTTTAGAGACTTCTCTGGCTATCAAAGTTAAAACAAATTATGGTCACTTTTTATGACATTTACACTCAAGTATGTGTAGTATTGATGAGCAGAAACTTCAAGCTGATAAGAAAATAAACAAAAACAAACAAACAAACCCAAACTGAAAAAAAAAACCCCAAACACCCTAAACCCTAAAACCATATAAAAGTTCTTAAAACACTGCAAAAACCTGGACTGGTAAGATAAATGTACTTCTATTTACACTTTGTCATCTTTGTGTAATGAATGTTAGACTACTCATAGATTCAGGTCCAAATTATTTCCTATTGCAGCCTCCTTCTAGAGTCCAGTTTGAGTCAAAAATAGAAGGAAACTGTATTTACCATGGAAACTATCTTAATGATTCCCTCATCATTAGATTTTCATCTGACATCCAGATAAGGATAACTGGAAGCTAAAAAATTTATAACTTTTAAAGAATTTGTGACAATTTTAAAGATGTTTGCTAACTTACATTTGTACAGCTTATAAACAAATTCCAGAAACAGGTCAATTTTATGAGGGTATTTAGGTACCAAAAAACTACTAAAACTGCAAAGGCATAAGAGATCGTAATTTCACTTCTTTTTGCTTTGAGGTTTCAAAAAGGTTCTCCTTTTTAGACCCTATGCAGTCAGGAAAGCAGTTCATTCAAGATAAAGAAATTTTTTTTGTGCCTTTTAACTGTGGGATGGTAGTGATCTTTTAGCAAGATGACAGTGCAGCTCAGGAAAGAATAGGAAACAGAAATGATATTTTGATCACCAAGTCTCCTCTGTCAATTTAAGGTATTCATTCTGCCATTAAAGCTTCCAGAAGCTAAAGCAGCTAAAGAGCTAAGCACTGCTACTTTACATTGATGTTGTGATGACTGGGAATGCACATAGGCTGTAGTATCAGGGGCATGCTGTGCTGCCCTTGCAAATTCACCTGCATTTCTCAGAGCTCAAACTAGATACAGCAAAGAAAAAGCCATGGTGTGCCTGCTGCAGTACGAGGGTGTTTCTCACTCCAGGAATTGAAAGTTTCCCCATCCTAGCTACACTGCAACACCTTAGAAAATGTCATTCCTTGCTTTATTTCTGTCAGGTTATTCCTACTTTTATTTTCCTTGGCCAGACTTCTTACAGGAACTAATTGAAAAGCTATGTTTAATCCAATAGCTGAGCTGCTCATTCAGAGTAACAATTCAAAACCGTCTTGTTCACAGCTCAGGTGACCACTGGACTAAATGGAATAATAGAGCAATGCTATGGTTTCCTTGGGTTTGGTCTTCTAAGTGACTCCTGAATTCCCTTATGAATATAGCTTGAAAAAAATCATTTTAGAGTTGTAAATGTCTTGCCAACAAAAACTTGCCTATTTAGGGTATTAATCTTTTTTTTCAATAGCTATTACTTCACTGAAAATTTCTTTCCGGTGAATAATTGGAAGGGAGCATTAGGAAGAATAAATTTTTATAAATAAATGAGCATCATTTGGTCTAGTTTCACTCTAAGGAGAAACATCTTCCTTCTGTTGCCTGGGGATGGGCTGAGAAATATTACAGAGCACTGCTGTGCTCTACTGTCAGTTTTTAATTTTACAGTTATTTTGGCACAGGTGAAGTCAGCAGCAGTCATATATTTATGTTTGCATAGATGTATACATATACATACAAAGATGTATGTGTCTTAGAGTGTAAAAAGTAGTAATGAGAGCTTTTCCCTTGGAGCAAAGGAAAAAAGCATCAGACAAACCAAGAGCTCAGTGAATACAGTGACAGATGAGTGCTTTTATTATTTACTTCTTTTGGACATGAGAAAAAGCTAAATATAATTTCTCTGTCACAGCTTCTGCACTGAAGTGCAGAGCCTGATTAATCCAGAATGCTCAAACTCCATCTTATACAATTCTCTCTCCTTACTAGTTGAAGTTGCTGTAGTAATAAACATGTCTTTAATACTTGTTAGGGCTTTACTAAATTAAAGAGTAATAACAGAACTTCCATTCCATTTCAGTCCTATTTCCACATGCAAAATATGATACTTCTGGCTTTCAGATCACTGTGTTCAATCTTCCTTTCCAGAAAGAAAAGAGTCTTACTTGGAAATATGAACTGAGTAGACAGTTATAAAAATTTTAGTCTGAGGTCTTTGTTTCACCAGAGGCCAGTTACTTAAGAAAGATAATATAGAGAAGGGGAATACTTCTCATCAAATATCTGATACCGTTTTTTCAGCTACAACACAGTTCTGAGAACATCTTCTCACTTGCCATAAAAATCTTAGTGTTTCATTAAGCCTTTAAACCAAATTCTGCTTCACTTCTATTTGTTCCTCCAAAAGGCCATGAAGGTGACCCTTTAAAGTGAAAATTTTCTGTATACGAAATACCTTAGGTCCACACCAGGTTTGCCTGTAATCATACAAACTTCAAGAATACCTTGGAACAAATATAGACTTTTTAAACTTTTACAGATGTAGCACCAAAAGTGTCAGAGTCATTATATTTTATGGAGGATGATCTATAAATACAACATCCAGAAAACAGATACTGACCCTCAATATCAAAGAGAAAGTAATTTAAATCAATTCAGTCCTTCAGGGCCTTTAAATACCCATTTATAAATTAGAAAAATTTATATATATTCTGTTTTACTGTGTGATCAAAGACAATACCACTACAAATATAGATTGTAAAGGACAGGTGTAGGTAGGGACAGATAAAGGACAGATGTAAAGGACAGTGCATAAGCAAAAGAATTTTATAAAAAATTCTTTTCAAAGTTTTAAGTATAGCAAATTTAAGTTTAGTTTGTTCCTAAATGTTTATAGCATCCAGGCACCTGATTTGTACTAGTGAATTATTGGAGCCCTAGTTACACTCACAAATGCACACACATGTGTGATATGATAGAATATATTCCCAAAATAATTAAGTCCTGTCAAATTACTGTAATTTTAATACAATATTAATAGCAAAATTAAATACAGAAATGCATATGCTTTGCTTTTTTTTTTTATTTTTTTTCTGGTAGTTAAAATTTATCTTTAAGAAAAGATGTGACAGGATGCAAGCAGATCCTAACCCAACAATTGTGATCAAAGTAGGTTGTAAAACAATGACTGAGAATTACAGAATCACCGAATCACAGAATTAACTAGGTTGAAAAACACCTTTGAGATTATCAAGTCCAACCTATGACTGAACACCATTTTACCAAGTGCCATATCCAGTCTCTTTTTAAGCACTTCCAGGGACAGTGACTCTGCCACCTCCCTGGGCAGCCCATTCCAGTACCCAATCACTTTCAGTGAAGAACTTTTCCTAATGGCCAGCCTAAACTCCTCATGGCACAGCTTAAGCTTGTGTCCTCTTGTCCTGTCACTGGTTCTTTGGGAGAAGGGACCAACTCCCACATGGCTACACCCTCCTTTCAAATAATTGTAGAGATTGATAAGGTGTCATGGTTTGAAAAGCAAAACGAGAGGCTCCAAGTCAGAAANTGAGGTGGTCTTCCTGAAGTAGTGATCCTGCAGAAAGGTCTGGTAGCTCTGGTCCTCTTGGAATCCAGTAGGTAAGGGCTGCTTGTACTGTTCCAGATTATATCCAGGTGAGAATGCTTGGCTCCTCCCCCTGGGCGGAGCATCTCACAATGGGATGATGAATTGTGAAGTGGGTCCTTGATGGCCCATTAAACAGAGATAACTCCTGGAGGGAGTTACCTGTGAGTCATGGGCAAGGCGTTGATGGGCCATTAGCAGAAGACAGCCCAAAGGCAGAGGGCCTGGAAACACTAGAGCACTGCCCCACTTGGTTTCAACAGTTCATGAAGATGGTGATAGAATAAATACTTTGTGTACATCCTACACTACAACCTAGGACATAAGGTCTCCCCTGAGCCTCTTTTTCTCCAGACTAAACACCCCCAGCTCCCTCAGCTGCTCCTCACAGGACTTGTGTTCCAGACCCATCACCAGCCTTGCTGCCCTTCTCTGGACACTCATGTTGCTCAATAATGTGGATGATATTGAAAATCAGTTACCTATCCGCTCATGATCTGAGATAAAGCTACCAGATTTTACTAACTAGACTGTTTACTGGCTTTCTGATTTCTTTCTATGTGTTTACTTTCATGCATTTCAAAAGAAATACAATTTCCTTTTCAGGCTATCAGAGGTGTAAATACAGAAAACACACATGCACACAAGTCCTCAACAAGTTCTTACAATATTTTTATGTGTAATGTTTCTCTATTTTAACTAATGAAAATCTTGAAAGTGTAATGATAATGATAACATAACAAGTATATACAGAAATATATATTTTTTAATTGCTGTTACATAAGAAATAGTGCCCAAGTATCCATTAGTGAGGTTACACAAAACAGAAGCAGTTGTGTTCTGCATCTGAACAAGTTTTAAGATTCATGTCTAAAACAAGTCCAACAGAAGTGTGATATTTTTATCGTAGCTATAATATACTTCAATTCCAGTAGTGGTTTCCTTTTTCTTAAAAATTACTGGCTTTATTAGAAGGGCTCTGAGACAAGTGTTACTTTGCTTTTCACATAATTTAAATTAATTTATCACAGAAGTGTGGTAAAAATGACATACCTTATTTTGCATATTTTATACACATATAAGGCTTACGTCCACAAATGTGTGTCTCCCACAAACGCATTTAGTGGTCCTCAGAATAAAAAAAATAGTGAGATTAAACTATAGACAAGTTACAAAACAAGACTGCCACATAGCTAAAATCTAAAATTAGAGACAATGTTTAAGGCTAAAGAATTAATTTTGTCTTTGAAATCCAGTTATCATGGGCTTTATAATAAAATAAATCTTTTAAAAGTGTTACAAAATGCTATACTTGCCCCTGTTATGCTTTGTCATCACTTATATATGTGAAAAGATGCATTTCCAAGTTCACTTAAATATTTATATAATGATATTTCTGTATTTACATGTTTGTGAAAAAACTATGTACTTAAATATGTGTGACTTGAAAGATGATTCAGCTTTTGGTGGATACTACAAGGTGATGTACCTGCATCAGGGGAATAAAGAGTCACTGACAAGTTGGGTGATATGATTATCAGAATAACTCACCATGTGGTAGCATTATGCATGTATCTGTGTCTAGCAAACCTTAACTTTCTATCAGTCAACTTTACTTTAGTAAAAAATGCATAAACTGACAGCCTCATTAATTTCATTATCAACATGATGGGTTTCAGTAAATCCACTGGGGAATTTGTTATGTATAATTGTATCTTTGAGAGTTTCCTGTAACCCACAACTATAATGAAGCCAGAGGTTCAAAAAGCAGTCTTGCCCCAAACAAAGGTATTTGTTCTGACACTGTATCCCCAAAAGCTATGAAGCTATGAATATATTCTGTCAGTAATTCGCTGAATAAAATACAGTGGATAATCTGTATTTTGTACCAAGCAAGACGAACAAACAAAATCTTTCTCTTACTGTGGTTATTTTGGTTATTTTTGGTTATTTTTATATGCTTCTTCAAACACATTGTGGAGGTCAACAGTGTTATGGCCAAATTGAAGGGAGACCTGCTAAAGGCTCAATAGCAAGCAGAAAGGCAGAACGAGAAAATATAAAGTTCTGGAATCACTTGCCAGTTGCAAAATATAAAAAAAAGTCAAAATACATTTACATTACAATATTGTTGTCCTCATGCTTCATGCACCAGAAGTCAAAAAAAAAAAAATTGTCAAAGTAGTATTTTTCAGCTATTTCTTCTCTGTTACACAATTAAGAATAAAACAAACATGACCTGTCCAAAATGAATGTGGCAGCTAGCAAAATCAAGAGAGAGATAGGAAGATTTTAGGGGTACAGGCATCTTTAGATCATAAAACTGGGACATGAAATGGAAATTGAGCTCACCAACATTCTGACATTATGCTGGATAAACTATTTTTGAAATATTTATATAGTATGTTCAGAACCAATAGGCATTTTTAAAGGTGATGAAAAACCTCCTGTTTCTACTACATTATTTATTTTTTTTTCTCTGTTTATTTACTGAAGATCCTGGGTACAAAATAAAATTTAGTTTATGGAAACAGTGGCACTGACATGACTATTTTCTCAGCCATTTCATTAAATCTCTTTTACCTAAGAAAGATATGTTTTTAGCAGTGCATGATACATTTACATGTAAAATATGTAAATGTTTTTCCTGAATGAAATAGGAGGACAATAGACTCCTGAATCACCTCACTGGGTCCTGACACATAGTTTTTTCCTAACACCTTTTTCATGGGTAACTTAGATCCAGTTTCTGGGAAATAATAGATTATGTTAACAGGCTGAAAAGGCAGTACAAAGTTTATCTGTAGTCTTTGAAATATTTTTACTATTTAGATTTCCAGGTATATTAGCAACCTGTCTTTATAGAACAGAGATCTAATATCTTCTGTTAATGCATACAGATAGATTAAAGGCAAATATATTTTAAAAAGTTTAAAATTACCTCTTTGCAATGAAAATCAATCTCCCCAGGAATTTCACAGCTGTCTTTTTAGTATTCATAGCTACTTACTCTTAAAGACATAGTACATCTAACTATGTTGTTCTTGGCATTGTTTATTGTCTCATGCACTTGTGGAAAACTGCATTATGTTTGTATCTCCATGGGCTACTTTTTTCTGGAATATGAGGTCAGCTGACATGCAAATTTAGAAATCCTTACACCATATTTTAAAGTAATAATAACAATAGTAGAATGTTTGTAACTTGCTTAGAAAATTACAACAACATTAATGTTCTGTACAATAAAATTAAAATAAATAATATTAGCAATGCTTACAAAACTTCTTTACCTAAGTGAAATTCCAAAATGTTTTACTTATTGAAATAGACTTATACTTGCAAATAATGCTTAACTGAATATCTTATCTATTCAAGAGATTAAATTATTAAATTACCTCTATGAAAATTAAGGAACGTTTGTCAAGGTCATTCAGAATTGCTGTATCAATGTTTTCAACTTTCAGTTTTCCCTGCAGCAGATGAACTTTGTCTTAGAATTTTCAATTGTAGACAGTAGTAGACATTACCTACTGCAGAGCATCATCAATACTTTTCTTATTTTGAGTTCATGAAGATTTATTACACAGACCAAAACACTCTCCACTTTTAAATGTTTCTATTAGAAATGGAAAAAAAAAAAAAAGACTGTAATATTTCCCAAATATGTTTAGAACTTGTCTTGAAGAGAAAAAAGAGTAAACAGACAAGGGCAGCATGCCCAGCAGATGAAGCTTCATGGCTGGGCACTTGCCAATGAGCAAGCCTTCTTGCATGCTTTGCAGACTCAGGGTCAGAATTGTCTTCCAGACAGAAAATTAACCCTTAGATAGAAGCTGCAAATATTTCCAGTTATCTCTAGACAACTCAAAGTTTGGTGATCTCCTCACAGTCAGCAATGCACTTTATCCCCAGTGGTGAATGCTGGTTCACATTCTGAGTAGAGCTGAACAGTCACTCATCTTCCTTTGAAGTTTTCCACTGGCTGTGGCCTTCCCTTGCCTTCTTTGAATCTTCCAGTGTGACTCTTTCTTATCTGTTAAATCACAACAGGTTTTGCCATATGAATTCCCAGGGGTAAAAAATGTGCATCACATTTTTTTCCTGTTCTGACTATTGAGATTATAAATCTTTTTAGCTTCTGATTATAAATTCATATGGTACTTGGAACAATGAGCCCAGAACTGACTAACATCTGCAGCAACCACGTAATACAAGCAAATTAAAGTTAAAAACTATAAATAAAGAGTAAGAAGCATTTTTGCCCATTAATTAAACTGCTACATGGCAGTAACAATCAAGGCTTTAAGCTCCAAACAGTATCATATTTGTTAGCTCAATTCAAATAAAAGTAGTTGAACAGCTATTTTGTTTCCACCTCTCCTGCCAGTTATATTTGGAAGACCATAGCAGACTTTCTTGTTGCATTGTTTAAAGAATAAATCTGTCTTCCATCCTCAAACTTCCCTGAACAGCCTGCTGGTGTAGTGCCTCAGACAATACGGGACCTCAGTGAATATTAAGAATGCTGCTAAAAATATGAAAAGCTTTTGGCAAGAAGCTTCAAAAATGAAGAGTTTACCTTTTATAAAATTACTATTTGAATATATATCCTTTTAATTTGACTTGAAATTTCTTCCTAAACATTTTTATTTTGAGTCTTGAGCTACCAAATAAATACCAAAGTTGAAACACCAGTGCTCTCCGTTTAATTGTATATCTGCATGTGACAATTCCCTGCATGATTCAGACTTGCATATGTGTAGAAAAGTGATATGCAGATTTGCACTTAGACTTTAAATGTTTTGTGTTATCTGTGTGAACTGGATTTTGATGGTATGGAAAATGTTATTTTTAAAAAACAGCAATGCATGGCATACCTTTACTAGAGTTAAATGAATATATTCATTTTCAAATGAACATTCACAATGTTCAGTAATAGAAAGTGTCTATATCAAACCTTTTTGGTAAGAAAGAAATATTTTTTAACACTTTTGACAATATACATAATGACTCAGCCTTTAAGTATTAATACAAAGTGGTGCATTATATATCACTTAACTAAAAGATTTCATAATTATGCCTCATTAGACATCTCTAAGGTAGGCATAAATACTTTAAATACTGGAAATACATCTATCTATCTATCTATCTATCTATCTATATCTGTGCATATATTTAAGTGGGAGCATATATATGTATTGAATACATATATTTATATTTATAT
>VWZU01003753.1:37223-54274 GCA_013397095.1 Sterrhoptilus dennistouni | reverse complement strand
AGGAGGTTATTGCTCAGTTGTAATTGGACCCAGAGAAGAGTGGGGTGAGAACATCTGAGAGGAATACTGCTGCAGACATTGAGGTCAATCCAGGAGGAAGTGGAGGAGATGTCCCAGGCATCCAAGCTGAAATTCTGCTGCAGGCCGTGGTGCAGACAGCCCATGGTGAGGCAGCTGTGCCTCTACAACCCCTGGAGGCCTACAGGGATGCAGAGATCCACCTGCAGCCCATGGAGGAGACGCAGGCAGGAGCAGATAGATGCCTGAGAGGCGGCTGTAACCCTAGGGAAACCCATGGCCAGAGCAGCACACACTGGCACAGCCTGTCCTTGGAGGACCACGCCCTGTGCAGGAGTGACTCATCCTGCTGCGGTTTTCGAAGAATTGTTGCCAGTGGGAAGGACTCACATTGCAGCAGTTTGCAGAGAGCTGTTGCTGGTGAGATGGACTCACACTGGAGAAGTTCATGGAAAACTGTGTCCCGTGGGAGGGACCCCATGGTGCAGCAGGATCATGGCTCCTCTCCCTGAGCAGCAGGAGAAATATGTCATGAACAGACCATAACCCCATTCTCTGTCTCCCTGCACTACTGGGGGAGGTGGCAGGGTTGGGAGGGGGGCAGGAGAGGATAAAGATGTTTTGAAGGTTTTTGTTATTTCTCATTATCCTGCTCTGATTTTGTTATTAATAAATTCAGTCAATACCTTTGATTCCAGCCTGTTTTGCCTGTGACAATACTTGATGAATGATCTTTCCTGGTCCTTATTTCAACACATGAATCTTTGTTATATTCTCTCTCCCCTGTACAGCTGTGGAGGGGAGTGATAGAGAGGCTTCAGGGAGTGCCTGGCATCCAGACAGGATCAACATCACACACCAGATCACTACAGACAGTCCCCTTCTCATCTGATACAAATCAGAATTAAGAAGCTGAGAATAAGCAGTGAAACCTAAGCTGAATGCATTCTCCTGACCTCGGAATAAGTGTGAAAAATTATTAGGGACAATAATGTGAAATGACAATCAGTATTCATTAGCACTAAATTAGTTTCTTTATATTATTATGTTGTTTAACTCACTGTAATGCAAAGAAGATTGTTCAGGAAAATGAATAAACTAGGTTTTGAGGTAGTGTATTTGGTTTACAAGTTAAGGGTTTGATAGTGGGGGGAGTTACAGGGGTGGTTTCTTTGAGAAGCTGCCATAAGCTTTCCCCAGCCCAACAAAGCCAGAGCCTGTAAGCTCAGCAAGAGACCCTGCACTGGCCATGGCCAGGCCCATCAGTGATGGTGATAATGCCTCTGGCATAACATATTTGAGAAGGAAAAATTTATTGCACAGAAGTAATTGCAGCCAGAGAAGAGGGAATTGACAATATGTGAAAGAAAGTTATGCAGAAATTAAGCAGGAGCTGCTCAAGGCACTGGGGAAGAGATTTCTCTCCAGCCCATGATTAGGACAGTGGTAAGACAGGCTGTCCCCTCACAAAGGTCCAAGGTGGGTCAGATACCCACCTGTGGCACATGGAAAACCAATCCCATGCTAGAGCAGGTGGATGTGACTAGAGGAGACTAACCCTGTGGGTATCCCATGCCAGAGAGTGTGGCAGGACCTGCAGACCCATAAAACAAGGATCCTGGGATGCTGTGCTTGGGGTAGGTTTGCTGGCAGGACTTGTGACCCTGTGGGAGAAGCATGCTGGAAGCAGTCTGTTCCTGAAGGATTGCACCTTGTGGAAGGAACCCGTGCTGGAGCAATGTGTGAAGAGCTGCAGCCTGCAGGTAGAGGACTTATGTTGGAGAGTTTTGGGAGAGTTTTGTGTAGGATAGTCTCACATGAAAATGACCTATCTCATGCTGGACCATGAGAGGAGTGTGAGATATCTTCCACTTCAGAAAGAAGCAGCAGAGACAACATGAGATGAACTGACTGCAACTCTCATTCTTCACCCCCTGTCAGTGTCACTTCTGTCCCATGTATGTACTGGTTGGTATAAGTTGTGATTTTACAGCTTAGGCATGCAACCTATGATATGAGTGGGGAAAACCAAGCCATTTCACTGAAGGCCATTGAGCAAATCATGACTGGTTTGTAACACTGAAAGCAATTGTTAAGATCTGTATGACTGACAAAAACCCTGTTCTGCATGCAAAAATATTTTCAGTGGGCCCACTAACTGATGACAACAGTTTACTCAATGTTTTTGTGACTTTTCTGGGAAACAAGCTAAGGCATCAAGCACCAACCACAATTTCAGATAGGAAAATGCAAGGGAAGTCAGGAAATTCAAGTAAATTCAGAAATCCCTTCTGTATTGATAGCAATAATCGTGATGTCTGTGTTGTAGCATTTTATGCCTGCATAGATGCAGGACACTTGATGAAACAACACTCTTTATATTCTACATATTCATTCTTATTTCTATAATTAAACTTTTTTTTCTATTATTGTAGATTTCTCATACTGTGATGGACACCAGAGTATAGAACTGTCATGCAGAATAGATTTTATTTTTTAATTTCTCTCATCCAGACTTTATCCTAGGCTAGCAAATGGGGAGGGGTTTGTTTGGTTTTTTTGGGTTTTTTGATGATGAACAAAAAGTGTTACAGGATTCCTTTTTTGTCATAGAGTCAAAATGACATGTGTTTAAGGAACAGATTTTAAAAACATAATATTCAGCAAAATAATACAAATAAATTCCAGTAGCACAACACATAAGTTTGAAAAGGATTGCTACAATGGCAAGTAGTATCCTCCTGCAATGTAAACATTGGCAATGAATTCAGATATTTGTTCTCAGAGAAACCAAGATTGTACCTGTGAAACTGTTCCACTACGATGATTTTGTATTTCACACTGGAAGACTAATGATAATGAAAAATGTTCATGTGAATAGTACTGTGCAATTTTGCTACTCAAGATTATGTAATACTAACCTTTTTTCTCTACAGTCATTATAATGGTGTATTGTGATTTTCTTAAAAGAACAGAATATAAGTTGAAGACAACAGGAGGGCTGGGATTTAGGCTTAGGGAGTAAATCTCCAACGTTTAAAATCTTTGGGAAATTAAATCCCAGATATATTGTTAAAAAAAACCCCTAAATTATTTGTTATTTATAACAACAGTGACAGCAATAATGTAGGTTTAATGAAGTTAAGAAATCTGTGCTTAATACCATGCTTCCTGATCATGAATTTTCAAGGTCTTTTGGTGCATTGAAAAATATTTTTTTAAAAAAAGGAATAAGAAACACTAACTTAACTCGAAAAAA
This sequence comes from Sterrhoptilus dennistouni, assembly GCA_013397095.1. Taxonomy (NCBI): domain Eukaryota; kingdom Metazoa; phylum Chordata; class Aves; order Passeriformes; family Zosteropidae; genus Sterrhoptilus; species Sterrhoptilus dennistouni. Next base: position 50,997 of record VWZU01003753.1, on the reverse strand, counting down.
TGGACCAAACCTTCATCTCTCTAAAGAATAGAACCATTTAATATAATCAAAACCACTGTAAGTTTATTCTCTCTGTGCTATTTATCTGTAGGATCATCTAAAATCACCTAAAACAAGCAGTTGAAGTGTCACAGTGGAATTTATACGTAAGCCAAACAGAGGATAGATTTGGGCACACAGCTGCACCCTTCTGACACCCCGCCCAAACCAAAAACAAGGCACTACCATTCTGTAACATTATGGCACTGACAAAAATCCACAGCCATCAGCCACAGGCCAAAACTTCCCAAATACAACTAACTCTCTGAGTCATTTATTCAGGAATGTAAGTCTGGTGGGAAGGACATGAAGATGTGTGTTGGCTGATGACCACACAGATAAAACCCAGTCTCCTGGGCTGCTCAGTAATATTTATCGGAAGATTGGTAATGCAATAGTGATAGCTCTTTAAATTTAAGGGCAACTTTCCTATACTCTCCAGTGTAGGCAGGACTGTATGTGAAATTTGCAGTAGTTACACACTGTATCATTAGAAATAGCTAAGTAGAAAAAAAAAAAAATCCCTCTTTTATGTGCTTAGTTTTACCTACTTAGTTTACATCCTTTATTTCAAAAGCCTTCTCTCCCCTCACCTTTTTCTCCTTTTATGAAATATGAAGTAGAGTTAAAAACACTCTTAACTTTCTGTGTTTAGGGTCTGAAATAGCTTTTAATTAAACAAATAAATTGAAAAATAACATTGTGCTGTGATCATGTGTTGCAGTATGCATTTTGGGTTTCCTAAAATTTCTGTATAATTTTTGTTATTAAGTTTCTGTACTGGTTTCATTCCTACCCCCATCCCGCTTTCCTTGATCACTGTGGCTAACTTCAGNAGGAAGACTCACACACTCAGGCTTTGACCATCTGGGCCTTCGCCCTGACTAAACACCTTCCTAAGTAACACCAAGTGTGAGTCCGCTCCATTCTTCCAAGCAAGGTCACGTCTCTGTCTGAAATCTGGACCCAAAGGATTAACTTGTTTATATGGTATCTGAAGAGCAGAGCTAGCCGGAGAGACAAGCTTGGAAGGACCATAATTATAACTCACAAAACTAATTCTATATTTCTTATTCTTTTATAATGTCAGCTTATCATTCAAAGAAGATAAAAGTAAAAATTATCGAAGCTGATGCTGTGTATGTTTTGCAGAACATATGAAAGAAAATTCCATACTTCTCAAAAGTAATTCCATGTTTCTCAAAAGTATTTGTGAGTTACATGATTACTTCGAAATATTTATACTTTATTTTTTTAGTTTATGTGAGTTTTGCTTAGTATTCCCTTTATTTTTCTTTTAATGTATTTAGCCTAGAAAGGGTAGAAAGCAAGGCCGAAAAACCCTCCTAAAACCATAAAATCCAAGCCAAACCAAAAACCCCAAAGAAACAAACACCAAAAAACCAAAAAAATAAAGCAAACCAAAAGAAACGCAAAAAAAACCCAAAAAACCCCAACCCCCCCCAAACCAAACCACAAAAGAAAAACAAATTATTTTTAAAATCTATTTAGAAAAAAAGTATATTTTTAGAAAATAAGTGTTAATAAATCAAATTTAGCCCAAACTTCAAGTAATTTCTCTAAGAAGTAGCATGTTTTTTGCCAGGACCACAGGACACACATCTGACATCTGGTCTGTTGCCATGAATAAGAAAATAAAAGGTATTGGAAGGAAATACCTTTTTAATTAAAAAGAAGGAAGGAAGATTTGTTTGAAACAGAAAATTCTTTCCTACACTAAATACATCTGGCAAGGATCAGCTGAAGAAATAGACTTGGAGACTTCTGCTGTTTAGGAATACAGTGGTCTCCACTACCTCAAAGACCATTGAAATGCGAAGAGTATATTCCTTCCAAAAAGAATTCATTGACCAATTCAAGTACAAAGAAGTCTTAACATTTATCTCAGTGGATCTTTAGGAAGAGCTTTTCATGAAAAAGATGTGTAATATACTGTATAGAAACACAAGCCAGATAATAATAAGATACATATCTGCACAATTGAACTTAGAAAAAGAAACAACAGAGCATTCTGCAGAAAGCCAGGCGGAGGCAGAGACAAAATTGATGATTTCCTAAATCTCTTTCCTGATGGATGAGGCTCTGCTCCCAAGACAACTGGTGATACTTACTCTGGTCTTATGTGCACACTTTACTCTTGAGCAGGTAATATAAAAGATGAGGTTTAAACTAGATGTTAATTTCTGAAACTGTGAATTGGAGAACCATAAAAGTTACCCTGATCAGGAGTAACATTCAAGGAAGATGTTACAGAGGAAGGCCACAAACATCTGAAGCCTTCCCTTCCTTCTCCTACAATAACTTATTATTTTAATTTGGTTGCTATCTCTAGTAATCTGAATAGATCTGTAGGAAATTAATTTGTGAGATGAACCAATGAACCATCACAATCATTTATGAAAGGCAGCCATGTCTTTGTACATCCTTCATATACAAATTACAAGAACAGTGGTTATGCCTTTAAAAGAAAATAACTATTTTCTTTCTAACAGAGCACTCTCATGTGCAAGTCTCTTGTCCACGGATAGTTTTTCAACGTGATTTAAATTCCTGCAGAGCTTACCAGGGAGATACAATCCGGATACTTCCCATGGGCATTTTGCTGAATCAGCCAATGAATGTGCTCATGCTATACATAATTCTGGCACCATTAAAGAATTATGGGACATCACATGGTCTTGCAGAAATTAATCACTGCTTAACAATCTGTGTTCATGTGTTTATGAAGTCATTTGAAATATCTGCATGTAGCCATTAGTACTCTGAGGAGAGTGTATATGCAGTTAATGAACCACAGCACTATGTTACAGCTGAGATAGATAGTTTTCAAATTGCTAATTAATATTTTGGATGATTGTTCTATGCTTTCTGGGACGCATTGCAATGATATTTTCAATTGTGCCTAAATACTGAGAATAACAGTTGTATTCTCACACAAATGCACAATAACTTACTATACCAAACTATTAAAGATTATATTTATATCTAACTATTAAAAATGGGCCAAATTCTCTTCAACTGCACCAAAAATATGTATTTAAACAATAATGCCCAAGAAATCATAGTGTAACTGCAGTACTTTATTAATCAGGCTAGATTAAGTTTCACACCTTTCTAGTCTATGTTTATTTTCAAATAAACATTTTGAGCACATCTCTCTAAAATATCATGACGTGTAGAAAATTTTCTGTTTCAGAAGCATTGAACTGCAGCTCTTTTAATGTTAATGGTAAATGCATGTATACAGTGAGGTCCATTTGCATGTCATTCAGACCACATTTAGTGGAGTTGTATTTGGGAGAGGAAAGGAAGTTGCCTGTTTTGAGAAAAAAGCCAGCAGGTTCTTTATTAGACTTCTTAAAAAATTGTCTGCCACTAAGTGTTTGCCTTTTTTATACAATTCAACTTTTATAATTGAACATAAACTAGCCTTTTCAGTAAAATAAAAGACATGAGAAAGTGGAGATTATGTACTCCTGAAAAACTGTTTGCACTAATCTATTCTTCTGTCAAGATTTTTCTCAATATTATACTTTATTTTTAAATTAAAAAAGACAGCTTGGTGAGTTTTTTAATTTAATCAATTGCATTTTGATATAAGAAGTGCCTTAGAACAAGTATTTGCAAGCTTCTCTAAATTTCAGGGGCATGAGATATTTAGTATGCTAAAATATGAGATTATTGGAGACACCTATCCCTGAAACTTTGTTACTCATTTAAATCAATTGTACAAGCTTAAGAGTATAATAGATATTGAACATATGTATTCCAGAATTTAACCAAAAAGGACAAGTGTTTCTAAAAGCATCACTGGTCTTACTGACCTATTACATGCATGTATGTTTATTGGAAATCCATTGAATATATAAGCTGATTCCTATGAAGAAAATTTGCTACTGTTTGCTTACTGACAGTCATGCTTTAAAATGTTCTAAAAGCTAGTGAAGAAATTTGGTTTTAACGTGAGCTAAAATTTTTGGCTAATAGTTGCCATTAGAAAATAAGATTGACAGTAATAACGTAAATAACTACATTTCTCTAAAACCAGAGACAAAAGAGACATGTCTCCTTACATCTTCTGGAATACTTCCCCTAACTCCCAGTTTTCCACATTTGCCTTTCTGCAGGGCTATATGGCTGTCATGCGGCTCTTTATTCCGGGTTTTGCTTCCAAAGTCCATTGTAACACTAACCTTGTTCTTGCATTTGTTCTTACACTTGTTAATGAAAGCATCTAACATCTACGAATTAGATCTAAGCCTTTGCAGCTTTTTAGTTTTGGTTGTTGATATCCTATGAAGTGCCAGAATATGGTTATATGCATACTTATATCTATATAACTCTCTTTGTTTTCATATTAATCCTTGAACTAGTGGAAAGCAAATTTTATTTTATTTTCCTCTTTGAAGAAATTTAGTAGTTTTAAATTCTTTAAAATGTGAACTTCACTGAAATAAAATTAAATTCTATGCAAGAAGAAATACTTGGTTATTTAATCCAACCCTAGATTTTTGAAATATATATAATGGCAAAATTCCACTATGGAGTACTGAAAGTTTTCATGTGATCTCTACTGTTAATAGGGCTGCTCAGATGGTGCCAACACCCAACCTCCTTCTCTCTGGTAGCATCTGTATGGACAGATTTGGGGCAGGTTTAGTGAGAAGTAACTGGAGGAGCCAATAGTGCACATCTACGCAGCACTCACTCAGGAGTGCCACTGTCCCGGTTCACCGGGTCTGCTCTTTTCCTGTTCCCAGAGGAGCAGGTCCTGCTCAAAAGCCAGAGGATCCATTTCACAACCTCAGTCTTTCACCACGATGGAACCCCAGACAACTCTTGAGTTCTTGAGCAGCTTGAGGAACACATACTTTCAAAAAGCCATGTCAGAAATTAATTTTTTTTTTTTTACTGATAAAACTTTTTGGCTTTAAACTGTGTAATCAACTGAGTATAAATTTCAGCAATTTCAGGTTTTATAAAAACACACCATTCAATATGCTGTCAACCTTGATGTATTATTTTCGCGTTACCTAATCCGAACAGGTGTCTAGTCTAGTATCCATACTTAACTCCACTGCAAGACTTTCATTACATATAAAAGAAAATCTTCCAAGCTTTCTTCAAAGCACAGTGAAATTTAATTGCAATGGTCTTAAACTCTACATAAAGTGGTTTTGAAAACAGGCTGTTTTCTGGGTAGGAATGACATATTAAAACTAAATTGTAAAAGTTATTAGAGCAAAGATTTAATTGCAGCTATTTGCTGTCTTGTTTCAGACATCCAGAGATGGATATGGACATCAGGCTACTTCTGTCTTTTAACTACTGCATTAGAGGGTTTTTAGCATTTTAATAGAGTATATGAAATGTATCTCAGTTATTATATTCAGCTATGTCTAAGTTATTAAGTAATTTGGATGACTAGGAGCAATCATAATATTAAAGCTGTTGATGTTGGAGGCACGTGTCTGTTGCAAGTCATTCAGGGATTTATTCTGGAAAAAATTTAGTTTGTTACTCCTTACTGAATGTCCTCACAAAACACACAGCTGGAGGGTGCCTCAGAAATCAGTGATAGCTTGGGCTTTGCATCCACATTAGGGTAGCACATGGAACTGAGCTATTGGTTTAGCTTTCCCCTGAAAGAAATCTAGATTGTGTGGTATCAACTGGGACAACAGCTTCAAAATATTTTTTTCATCTGAAATAAAATGCTAAAATTAATTTCAAATTCATTTTGACATTCATTGTGTTCTGGTTTTAGCTGAATCTTAATTACAGTGAAAAAACAACTTCTTGTAAGGACTTTATTATTTCAGCTTTGAGCCCTGGCATGGGTCAGAAACCACAAAATTTTATGAGGATTTCACAAGTTTGTGTGGGATTTTAAAAGCTCAAAAAGCTTTATATTCCTGTAAAAGAAGGAAAAAATGAAACCTATAAAAAGCTACAAAACTGGTCTCTGGGTAAAGATTAGAGCCACATAAATGCTTGATTTTGATATAAAAAGCTAACAATATTTTCATAAACTGTATTTCTTCAGAAATCTTCAGAAGAACCAAATCATTTTTCTAGGACCAACTATGCTTAACTGGGAGAAGGGATATTATTGTTAAAACTGTATGTTCTCCAATTAAAACCTTTTTTAAAAAAACCAAAAATTGCAGTGTATTAGCCAATGTTTTACTGTAGTATCTTTTTAGAAATCTAAGTTTTTAAAGATGCTATGAATGAGAGTAGTTTCAACAAAAAAACCACATTTTTGCAAACAGTTCCCCAACTCAGGAACATCTCAACAACAATTCACATTCATGTACTCATGTACATGCACTCTTCTGAAACAACACTTACAGACTCGCTGCTTCACTGTGAAGATAGGCTTCATAAAGATATTCTTTCCTACAGCTTTCTCTTTCCTATTACCTGTCAAACCACATGCAGTGCAAATAGAATCACTCCACACTAACAAAAAACACTCAAGCAAGCCTTTTCTGATTACATAACATTTTTTTTTCCAAATTTTCTTTGAATCTTCTCCATTTTGATTTATAAACCCTGAACATTAAAGGGAAAAAGAATAAAAAAAAATGAGGTGGGAAAGTTTACAACAAACCCTGCAAGAAGTTAACCAAAGTATATATAGCTTGCTCTGATAACACAGACACTAGGGTATCCCACAGTGAAGAGTTGTGAAAAACTGGTCATATCAGACATACAGGATGCACATAGTCTCGTAGTGGATGTGAAAAATAAGCCAGACTTAGTTTTTATTTTGTTGGACCTCCAAGGGGGCTTTACAGAACTTTACAGAATCAAGGAATTGTAGAATGTTAAGGGGCTGGAATGAACCTTAAAGATCATCTAGGCCCATCTTCTCCTACAATGGGCTGGGACACTTTCCAGTAGACCAAGTTACTGAAGGCTTTATCCAACCTGTCCTTGGGCACGGCCAGGGCTGGGACATCTACAACCTCCCTGGACACTCTGTGTGTCATCTCCCTCAAAGAAAAGTATTTTTTCTTAATACCTAACCTAAATTTCCCCTTTCAATTTGTACTTATTACGCCATGTCCTGTCACTACAGCTCCTGATCATAAGTCCTTCTCTGGCTTCCCTGTAGGCCCCCTGCAGACAGGGGTAGTGCAGTTAAATAAGCAGAATTTTTTTTCAGTCTTATACTTTCAAAATTGAATTCCAATTTCAAGATATATTTAAGGGAAATCCTTAAGGAAAAACAAAACCCAACACATCATCCAGGGATGTTTATCCTGGAGAGTTCCCTTCCAGACATCAGTTACTGCAGGACATGACAGATAACTGCCAGTTTAAGAACCATCATGAAGCTTCCTATTAAAGAGTTTGCATTTGAGAGTGAGAATGAAAGCAGTAGGAGATGGTTCAGATGAAAGAACTCATGCACATCTCCTTTTATCTACAAACAAATGAACTATGAAAGAATCACACAGCACAACAAGACCACATGAGTATTTGAGCAACCGTGTACAAGAAGCTAAAACTAACTACATATAAAAACTGGCAGTTTGAGACTACTCTCTGAAAAAGAGAACGAGGACCAAAGCAAATCTCCTAGGCTACTTAAGACCAATAATATTTGATTCTCAATTAGTGGTAGGTAAAGATCTTTATTCCTGGCCTCAAAATCTTAAAAGAGCTAGAGACAAGATAAAGGATGAAATAAAATATATATTTTCTTCTTTTAACAGATGGTGAACTGCAGCAAGAATACATACCTTTTCTTCACAACATATTACAATATAAGGCAACTTACTGCACGATCTGAGTAGAGTTTTTGTTTAGAATGTGTCATAATTATTCTTTTTCTCCATTTTTCTATGTTTGTTTGATGACTTCCTTGCAGGTGCCAGACAACAATGCTTTTCTATCTGAAGTAGCAAAATAAGGTGGGAAATAATTTCCTCATGCTATTTCTGTGTTGCTCGTAAATCTAAGCCTTCATAGATACAAACTCCACTGCACAGGCTGGGAAGTGAATACAACCTCATATACAATCATTTCATGCTTCAGTTATGCTTGATTTTTCATGCTCTTTGAACTTTAATTTAACTGTGAAGTTCACTTAATTAGAATTTGGGTTTCGGCAGTGCTTCTAAAGAATGCGTTTGTGTTTTGATTTGTTATTTAATCTTGTTTTCCAAGGGTAATGAAGAAAATCAGGATTGAACTGAATGGCCAAGTATAGCAAAAGGAATTTCTTTCACATTTCCTTCATCCTTACTTCATTAAACTGTAATATTTCCTTGTTTGAGGCATTACCACTTTTATTCCTTGTAGAGTACTTGTGGCTAATAAGCCTCATCCCAAGAAATTATTTCAATAATATGCAGACTTCAAGTTACCTCTAAATTTAACTGCAGTACTCTATCAAAATGAACTTAATATAATAATGAATTCCTGAAATCCACAACTTGTCAATCAAATAATAATAACTTACATTTCTGAGCAAAGGTAAATAAAAGTTACATGCCCATCAGAAAAAAAAAATCAAGAATTTTGAAATAAATGTAAGTTCTCTCATCATCTCTAATTGTCACTTGCCATCGATGTCAAACTAGTAGAGTAGCAGAATCTAATTTCCTTGTTTGATTCACCATGAAATTAAACTGAACTGACAATTTTTATTTTCACCTGGCAAAATTTTCCAACACTATTTAAATCTAGCTAATCAAGTACAGTTATCTGCTGCACACACTTGTCTCTCCTACCACACCTCTGATTTGCAGTATCCCATATCCACAGCTTCTTCTGACAGTCTGGCACCATAATGCATTTACAGTCTTGCAAGGTGTAAAGGAATGCACGGACATAGCAAAACTGCCAGTGAATATATAAAGTCATAGATCTACTTCTGAAAGATAAAGGGCAGGAAGAAAAAATAAAAGTTTTAGAAGTATAGGAAGCAAAACAAGTATGCAGACAAAATCTCTACTATTATATTTAAATGCATTACAAATATTTCTAATGTTTTTTCTTCATAAATAAATATTTGTTGTTACTTTGCTTATCAAAAATATGGGGAGCAATAATTGATATCTAAACCGTCTCATATTCCTTATGTGTCAAACAAAGCAGGTACAGTACATCCATTACACAATTAATTTGGAGTCAGGCTACATATAAGGATATATCTTAATTGGGTGGCTGTAAACCCAACTCTGGTATCTCTGATTATAACAACTCAAGTTGCCTGTAAAGAGATGGGTCTAGGAATTCATTAATTATGTTTTCCCTCAATAAATATTTCAGAATTTGAAGTCCAGTGGTCAAATCTCCCTCTGAAACAGAGGAGGACTAGGACTGTGTATAATATGAAAGATATTTGACCTCTTGTACTCCCCTATAAATTAAAGCTTCTCTGCATTTGACATTGAGAGCAGAAGCTGTGATGCATGGTGTAAATAGTGAGAAGGAGTCCATGTGTACTTGTCTATAAACTCACAAAATGTGATCATGCTGGGGAGAAACCTGAAGCCTCTGTTTCCTCCTTCCTGGGATCAGAGGACACACAGAGCATCAGAGAGCCAAGTCCTGCTTCCTGGGCTCCCCATTACACAACCTTGTTACCAGTGACAGGGAGAGATGGGTCACTGGGCTGCAATTTCTTCTTTGCAGTTCCCCTGTAGTGAGGCAGCACATTGCAGACCGTATTCCTAGGGCAGGACCTAGCTTAGCTGCTTTGATTTAGCAATGGATTTCTTGGCAAATTTTATCTGAGGACAAACTGTTCTTTTGTGAAGAATATCCGCAAAGATGTTAAAGGGAGTGAAAGGTATCAAAGATTATTTAACTATCCTCTTCACCATTAAAGAAACACGGATTCACTTATTTTGGCTCACTTAAATTGCAATTTTGCTTTACAGTCTTTATTCCCACCCAGCAGGTTTCTTCTGTTTGAAACTGCCTGACACCCTCAAGTTTCCCTTCTACTGAGATAAATCTGCTAAATGTTAATGAGTAAATCTGGAATAATAATATTCAACAGATAATTTACATTGGACCAAGAAGAAAAGTGTCATCTGTCTTTGGACAGGATGAACAATTCATTCCCTTGAATCAATCCAGAAACATACAAATACAAATTCATAATTACTCTGTGTGTAATCACAGTGCCATTCCAGATAGATAACTGGGTCCAAAATATATTGTGGAAATATGCTCCACTATTTTGAAAGGAGAATTTTTCAGATTTTTAAGATGTGCATATCTGCCTCCCAGCCTTCATGCAAGCTCTTTACAGTGTCACACACTTTCCATTCTTTCTTACCTGTCTGCTTTACAACTTCCTTTTCCTCTAGCAAAGAAAACAATTCACCTCAGCTCAATAAGCTGTGAACAATTTTTCCTCCAAGGTTGCCAAATTCTTTCAACTAAGACCACGAGAGTCTGTTGCTTCAAACACTTCCTAACTGCAGTGATTTTCTTTCCAGGAACATTTCCGTTGCCTTCTGTCTTTCTCCATCAACTTTCTGTAAATTTATTCCTTGCATTTGGGAAATTCAAATCCTTACATGGCAACGCAACAGAAGGGGCCTTTTGCAGATTATTTTATTTTAAGAAACTTTAGTGTCTTTAACCAGTCTTGACAGAATTTCAACTTTATATTGCAGATATTAAAGGAAGTTTAACTACTGCAAGTACTGAAGTTAGTACAAGATGCTGCATAGCTTCCATAGTTTTACAATAATACAATATTTCAATCATTCTCTTATCCCCTAAAATAACATGACTTAATTAGTCCTAACTGGACCTTTTACTGTAGAAACACTATATAAATGCTAGGTTGATCCAGAATGAAAAGTGCACTTTTATAGTGTACTTGGAAATCAGTATCTGCTCTTTTGTTGGGAGTGATATAATATGTCAATGTTCCTTTATGAATGCTTTTCCTGTTGAGTAAATGAATTCAGTGCTTTGGAAAAAGAAGATATACATCAGATTCATGATGGAACTCCTTTGAAGTTTATGAAGTAAAAGCATAGATTTATTTGGCCTCACACACAGAGATGAGTCAGATTGCCAGGGAATTATACCAACAACACTATGTCATGGTGAAAACCAAGAGCAAGTAATAAGAAAAAGACAACAGTTTATTTTGGGGAAAAAAAAGTCTTGTGCTTGTAGTCTCCTGAGATTTAACAACATTATTTGTCTTTTAAAAAGAAATAGATTTTGGAAGCCATTAAGAGTAGAAAAATTTAAAAAAATTAAATTCTGTGTTTGGAAAAAGAAAAAAGGAAAAGCAACCAAATATAACATGAAAACCGTTATCTCCTGTACTACCAGAATTAGTGCACTACCAGAATTAGTGAAGCAGTCTTCTGTTGAAACATGGACACTCCAGTAAGACAGCTTCATCGAGTACTAGCCAATGAAAGGTAGCTGAAAAAGTAAAAAGTTGCGTGTAGTTACAAAGCACACTATTTCCTAAAACACCACATGGCTCAAGATCCACAAAAAACACAACACACTAGAAAAGACTAAAAAATTCAAATAGTGAAAGCCAAAACACACTTACCCGAATACTTCCAACTAATTCCATATGACAGCTTTGCAAGTGTGGTTGGCAGACTTGGGTCTGCCAGAACTGAATAATGAACAACACATAATCACATTTTCCAACAATAAAAATAGTTTAGGATTTAACCCTAAGTGGACATCATACTTAAGATTGCATATTTGGATCCTGGCCAAGAAAGAGATGAGTTCATCTTCATTTATTTTACCTGATTTCATGTTGAATCTGTAGGCGTTAACCTTCCACTATTAGAGGTAATTTTAATGTCACTGTAACTGACTCTCCATACTACAGAATCACTTAAGCAAAAAGATGAGCAGAAGCTCTTAATGGGGATGCTCTGATAAATTCTCATTCTACTAACATGTAGAATGCCAAATTTATTCATGTTTTAAATTCATTAAAACATTTTTACTTCTAAACTGCAGACATGTGTGTTTAACAGATTGAGTGTTAGATGGATAAAAAACTGTCTGGATGGCCATGTCCAAAGAGTTCTTCATAACCAAAAATGTAGTGGTGCATTTTTCAGTTTTATTTGTTTAATGTATATTGTTGATGGTTTGTTCCATGTCGCCACTAATTTCTCTCCCCTACGGTTTAGCCCAAATTTCAGTTATAGGTCAATCACGTGTTATATAACCCATGGGTCCTGTCAGTCACACTGGGGCTTCTCCCTGTGTCTGGAAAGTTCCAGGGAGACCATCAAGTGATTGGCCAGGATCCATGCTGTCCCCTCCTTCTCCTCCAGGATTGGTCCCTGGAGAAGTCCCTCATCCGCAGAGCCACTCCCAGATCTCTCCCTATTGGTTGTTTCCCTAACCCTTCCCCTTGTTCTTCCCCCCCAATAAAAGTTGTTGCACTGAGGCAGACTGTGCTCTGCTCTTCCTGGGGGTGGGGTTGCTTCTTGCGGGGCACCAATTAACTTCAGTGGCAGAACCCCTCAACAGAGTCCTCTCTTCCTTCTCTCACCCTCATCACATCTTGTTCGTGGTGAGCCAAGGATTCACAGGATCGGGAAGGCGTGCCTGCACACTGGACCATACCTAGCTTGTCACTGGTGCCAGGGCTGGCCTAGGCAGGTGGAGTGGACACTGACTTTGCATCACAAAAAGGGGTAATGTTCCTCAAGGATCCAGTACTATTTCAGATCTTCATAAATTACGTAGTGTGTAGGATTGACTGTATCCTCAAAAAGTTTGCAGAAGACACCAAGCTGAGTGGTGCAGTCAATTCACTTGTGGAAAAGGACACCATCCAGAGGGACTTTGACAGGCATGAAGAGTGGAATTATGCTCTTTGGGAGACCACATTGCATCTTTTCACTATATGAAGGGGGCCAATAGGAAAGACAAAGCCAGACATTTCCCAGGACCTATAGTGGTAGGAGAAAGGGTAGCCGTAGATTTAGACAGGACACAAAGAAGAGGTTAGACTGAGAAACTTTGCTGAGAGAAGTTGTGGCAGTCCTGTTACTCAGAGTGTTCATAGTCAGGTTGGATAGGGTTTTGAGCACCCTGACCTGGTGAAAGATGTCCCTGGTCACATCAATAGGGTTAGACTAAGGCCCTTACTAATCCAAACTATTTTGTGATTCTGCAGTTCATTCTACAGTAATTCTGTACTGTTACATCAGTGATGGCCTATATGGTCTATCGTGTTTAAATTTCTCAAAAAGAAATAAGCAAACAAAACTCTCTGTTCCACTTGATGGGAAATAGGTTTGAGAAGAGGAAGACAGGTCTTGAAACCAGTTCTGTTCACTAATGTCAGTGAGAACGTTTGCAATCAATTTTTTCACAGTGCTTTTTCATTAAAAAAAAAAAAAAAAGGTCTTTCAAGCACTGTTTCATTTTATCTGCTTACAGTATATATTGTTTTGGGTTAATTAGGGCAGTGGGACTATTGTTACAGTACATAATAGGTCTAAAAAAAGTAAAGGAGAAATATTAATAAAATGGGAAATACTCTTTAAGCTTCCTATTGATGGCTGTTACTGAAATAAAAAATACGCATTTGGTACTTTAGGGAAAAAATCATAACATGGTTTATGTAATCCTTCTTTAGATATTCAATAAGGTTATGTTGATTCAAAGCTCTTCTTAATGATAAAAATCCTCAATAACCCTTGCATTATGAGACATGTGATTAAAGGCA
>VWZU01003753.1:25000-34504 GCA_013397095.1 Sterrhoptilus dennistouni | reverse complement strand
TTAAAGTACCAAGCCAGAAGTGAGACCCCAAGGGAAACAAAGAAAATTCAGAACTTTGGGAATACTCCCAACGAGGGAAGAGTTCTCCAGCTCTGCTGAACTTCCTGCTGCAGAGCTGAAAGGACCCTCCTCCACGGCGCACCGGGCGGCCAAAAACCCCTCGAGCAACCATTGTAAGAGCTGATTAATAAAGGCATTTTAAGGAGAAAAGTATTATCTCCGCCCATATTTTTAACAGGTGACAAGTTAACAATCCTCTAATTTGATTTTTGACTCTTCTCAGCTTTTAACCAACACTGAGAGTAAAACTTTGACTGGAAGCTAGGGGCATGTATGTCTGTTTTCAGTTATTCTTCAGTCAGGAACACTACAGAGTTATTCAAAAGCCATCTGGACACAGCCTTGAGTGACATGCCCTGGAGACTCTGATGGACTAGATAGCCTCCAGTGGTCTCTCCAACTTCACCTTTTCTGTGATTCTGTGAAAATTATTTCACTGTTCACAGCAGGAGCAGTCGCCTCTCCTTGAGGTCTGCTCATGTTTCCTGAATGTACTCAATATCTATGAGCTAATAATTGTGTGACAGTAAGAAGAGTTCTGGGAATATTAATTCTCTGTGTCTAGCATGGTCTTGTTACCTTGGTGTCATAAAAACTCTGAAGTGTTGGTGTCAGGCCCTCATTTACAGTTCTAACATTGCTAAAGGATAATGGAAAGCCTTACACAAACTTGTAAAGCTTAACAAGACAAAGGCTTTTTAAATGGGCATTTTATGTGAGCTAAGTGAGGGGTGAAGCCTCCAGTAATAGTTCATATTTCATGGGGACTTGGTTTTCATGAAATCATCTCAGTGTCATCTTTCATACATAACACAATATCAGTTCATTAAAATTCTCAATGCAGCACTGAAATTGGTCAGACAGAAATGGGGCTGACAAACCTCATGTCTGATGCACAGATAACCAGACCCTATGAAGGTGAAACTAGTTTTCAGTATCTGTACTGTTCACTTGATTGATTCCATCTTAGAAGTCACGTGGCTTAATGTTTCCTGCATGGCCTGCCACTGTCATGCAAACATGACCTGATAACACATTGTCATGAGCACTCCTGAGAGCTTACAGCAATCTAAAATCTTTTCACGGAGTGTGAAGTTCCATCTGAAATGTGCATATTTGATAAGCAGTTCCTCTTCTATCTTTCATTTTCAGAAAGTTAATCTTCTGTGCTCCACTGAATCTTATGTCAAAACGATCTGGCTCAAAACTGCATCAGTTGGTCCAATATCACTGTGCCTCTGGGAACTGACAGGTTTCCTTTCCCATCCTTGGACAGCAGCATGAGGGGGAGCAGCAGTATGTTGCTCTGGAAAGACCCTTTCAAGGAGATGCACTTTCAGGTACCAGGATAAAAATCCTTTTGAATTCAGTTCTGTTACTTTCTGGTCCTTAGGGTAAGGCTCAGGTACAGAATATAAACCATTTTTCTTCTTGAAGAGGTGTTGTTAGCAAGTGGGCCATGCTGTGTATGAAATCTATTTTGCCCATGTAACCTCCGTACATAATCTCAGAATACCCCAGAACAATTTCAGAAAATGACAAGTTCCATGGATGATCACAGCAGTGCTTTGCTACACCTCTAGCACTCAGCATTTTGCAGTCTGAGTGTTCCCACACTGTCAGGGATGACCTTATCTTTCATACCACACCAATCAAATCTGTATAATGCCAGCTGCCTCTGCTATTTATATTGAAATAAAACAATCAGTTTCTACATTCACATACCCAAATGTCAAGCCACAGGACTTTATGTGGCCTAAAATTTGCTAGTCATTCACTAGCCTCTCCTGCATAAATCACTCCTGAATTTAAAGCAGCAATAATTTAGTTTTTATGTGAGAAAGAAAAGTTTGCCCACAACATCTCAGGAGTTGCCCATATCTCACAATTCCCCATGCAGCAGATGTTTCCCCTTGCTCCTGTAAACAGTCTGGGAGAGGAAATTCCAGAAAGACACCCTGAGTTACAGAAATTCATTGCTAGATTAGCTTTAACACAACTCAGTATCTCTTGTCCCATAAGTCATCCTGAAGGAAACTTCCCTTGAATGCTGCAGGTATTTGACAGCAACTCTATGTTGGTTTTCTGGATTTGCAGCCATTCAAAATAAAATGTTCTGTGTTTTCTAATTATTTGATAGATTTTAAAAAAATGAAAACAGGATAGATAAAATGTCAGTATTTTATTTCCAGAAAAAAAGGACTGAAAATACAGTTTAAGCAAAGCTGCTGAGCTTGGTGCAAACACTAGATAATGCTGCATATTTGAACACACCAAGTGAGGAATTGCAATTGTACTCTTTAAATTGTATGAATGATGTTTGAAAAATTGGTTCTAATTAATTAAATTAAGTATAATTAATTAAAGCAAATGAATTTTCTTTATTCATTTTTATATAGTCAAAGGGAATTTCTCTCAAATACATTTTGGTAGACAGTAACATACAGAAAAAATCAAAGTTTCCTTGCTTTATATGTTTTCTAATGAAAATATAATTTTGCTGGAGTGATGAGGGATTTGCCTTTTGAGATGTGTGCTTCCAGATAAGAAGACAGGAAGAGATTGCCCAGCATTCACATTTTCACTCCCAAACATACGATGTCAGTTTTTTATCTCTTTCAAGGGTTGGATGCAAACCATGGAATTAAAACAGCGGAACCCTTCTCCACCTTGACTCTTAAAGAGGACAGCAACCTGCACAGAGAGTGAAAGACATAACTGTATGCCATATGCACTGTACAGTATCCTTTCCTACACATTCATAGATCTGCTAAACATTATTAAACAAGCACTAGCTGCACAGTGCTGTGATGAGTCATGTTTTAACAGGAAGCAAGAGCTGGTTTTTTTAAGCATTTGAAAGGTGGTAAAATGGAAGAATGAAATGATGATATTTTATTTCCAGTCTAGCCTACAGCAGTGACTTGACAGTGAGACCAGTGAACTCACTTAAAATTATTTTGAAGCTACCCTGAGGCAAAAAAAATATCAAGATGGAAGAGTAAACCTAAAACATAAAACAAGCTTTTCAGCAACAGAGCCATCGTCCCCATTAATCACACCAGCTGAGAGACACGCTTCTGTCCCCCTAAGCTCCCTTTAAAATTACTATTTATAGTATGTGTCATGCAGTCAGCTAGATCTACTAGGCCTTTTTTTAGTATTTAATCATACAGATTATTTTCAACACACTACTGGATTTTCCACATTCAGTTGCAGAAATATCACATAAAACACTGCACTTGACCACAGCTTGCCTGAGATTTTAAAATTTACATTCCTTGTAAGAGCAAAAAGTCAAACAGTTACTGAAAGTCAGCTTTTCTAAAGTAAAAACAAAGAAACAAACAAAACCACAAAAAACCCCCTCAAAAAACACCAAAAAACAAACAAACCCTGAAAAACAAAAACAAAAACAAAAGCAAAAACAAAACAAAAAAAAAAAAAAAAAAAAAAAAAAAAAAAAAAAAAAAAAAAAAAAAAAAAAAAAAAAAAAAAAAAAAAAAAAAAAAAACACAAAACAAAAAAAAAAACAAAAAAAAAAAAAAAAAAAAAAAAAAAAAAAAAAAAAAAAAAAAAAAAAAAAAAAAAAAACCCCAAACCTGGAAAAACAAAAGCTATACCAGAGGATGGTAAATACTTCCCAAACCAAATTTCTAGCCATATTTCAAAGCATTAACACCTAGATTGTCACATTGCATACTGGTAATTGACAGGTAAAAATTGGGGTAAACAATTGAAACACTTAATCCAGTGAGCCTGCTGATTGGAGATGTTCAAATTCCTCTGAATCAGATCCTCAAGACTAAACAGACCTTGGAGTAGAAATAAAATGCTCAGGACATGAAGGAATTGAAGCACTGGTTGATTCAGCCATTTTGTCTGACTGACTGACCTGCTAGGTCATGATGGTTCTGGCAACACTAATGTTGAAGATCATTTCTCTTGTGATATGCTTCCAAATCAGTCTTTGGAAATCTCTAACACCTCTTCATTGTTTTTTGGCCCATATGAGAAATGTGGTGTTTAGCCAGATGTGCACTGTCAAAATCATACCTATATGGTACAGGAGCTAAGAAGGTCCCATTTTAAGTGAGGCATGAAGAAGTAAAATCTCTTTTATCTCTAAATGTACTTCAGCTTGCCTTAAACCACTTCATAAATTATAAATCCCCTCTGTATTGGATTGTAAGAGGCCATTTCTGATTGGTATTTTGAAGATTTCCTAACAAAGGCATTTATAAGACAATGCTATGTCATCCTCAGCAGCACTTACCTGCTGTTTCACAACTTTCCAATAGCTACAAAAGTTCTTTATACCTTCTCTACAAAGTCATATTTAATGAATAATTGTAAATCAGACGTTAATGTCACTAATACAACTTCTTATGGACTAGACCTATTTCATCTTCCAGTTGTATTTACATAATTGATAGGTCTCAGCCTTACTTAATGTAAGATTTATATATATATAGCTTATAATATAAGCTATTTATCAAAGCTTGAAATACACTAACTATATTTATCATAGTCTCATGAATATCTAGGGGGTTTTTGTTTGTTTGTTTGTTTTTACTTTGCATTTGCACTTGTCTTTTTCTTTGAATTGCTGGATTTTACTCTTCCAGAAGAAAAAAAATGTCTCTTTAATTGCACAAGTATCATCTAAAGGTCACAAGTGTCCAGAAAGGCTATTCTACATTTCCATTCTTCAGTCAACACTTTGCCTCTGCTCAGACAAGGCAGTTAGACACAGGCATAACATTAAACACCTAAATAGGTCCATTTGACATTAGCAACTGGATAAATAAGAATGGAATTCTTAGTAAACATAAGATTTCCACCCCAACTGCAACAATATGTTTGATTTGTTTTCTTGGGGTCTTTTTCCTTCCTTATTATAATGTTTAAGTGTTTTAAAGGTTGGTTGTAAGGTATTTCCCAACTGCCAAAGTACTCATAAGAACACCAATGAGCTTGAAATGAACCTTTGCAGCCTGACCAGAAATGTAATGTCCTTAGTATTTTCTGCACTCAATACAGTTCTCTAATCCCACCTATGCCTTTCTTCATAATGAAATACACATAATTTTCTCTCCATGCAACTCCAGTTGCATTCTTCTGACAAGCCGCTAGATGACTTGGTGTCAAAATACTATTACCCATTTATAAAAGCAACAGGTAAATCTTCCCAGTTCAGGAATTACTTTTTCCAAGTCTCGGGGGAATCTCTGTAAGAAAAACCCAGCAAGAAAGAAAGAGCTTTGTTCTTTTGAGTTGTCTTTCTCTCAGTGCTCACAATTATTTTGCTTCTGGTTTCAATTTTACCAGAGAAGGTTCTCAAGATCTTTTGACATGTGCAGCAAGGACCACACGAAGTGGGGAGAAATTGCCATGTATTTAATTTATGATACAAAGCCATTAAAAAAAAGTTTCCTATCATAATGATCGACATATAAATCTCAAAGATATTAACTAACATCTTCAATTCATAACTGGATGCAACACTGATACCATGAGATCAATATAATAAGAGCATTGTAGTCACATGTTTTAGGATCTGTCCTGGTTTTGACTGGGGTAGACTTAATTTCTCTTCAGTCACTGTTACAATGTTGTGATTTGGATTCAGAATGAGAAAAATGTTCATAGCACACTGGAGTTTCGGGTTTTGCTGTTGTGTTTATCCTGAGCCAAATAATTATTTTCTTTCTTGTCTCGTGCTCTGCCAGTGAAAAGAGATGCAAAAGAAACTGGGAGGGAGCACAGCCAGGACAGGTGACCTGAACTGACTGAACGCATATTCCTAACAACAGAATGTCACGCCCAGTATGTAAACTGGGGGCAGTTACTCAGAAGTGGGTCTTGATCAGAGTTTGTGAAGTGGGGTCTGAGCAACTGTATTGTACATCACTTACTTGGGGCTATTTTCCTTTCCCTTCCTATTATCATTAGTATTATTCTTTACTGCTACTATTTTACTTTGTTTTTAATTATTCAATAGTTTGCATCAACCTACAAGTGTTATTTTTATTCTTTTGTCCATTCCACTGGGATTTAAGGAGGAAGGGAGGATTGAGAAAGCAGTTTCATAATATTTCATTTCCAGCTGGGTTTACACCACAACAGCATCCCACCTAGAGAAATATACAAGCATTGACATATGAAAATAAGGTATTGATTAGAAAAGTTTGTAATGCCATAACTTCCTATCCCTCTCCTTTTTTTCTTTCTCTTTCTCCCCATGATATATTTAGATATATAGCATGGAAATACAATGGTGGACACAAATATATGTGTGCACACAAAAATGTACCTGCAAGAAAATAAGCCTCGTGAAAAATCTGGAGTCATCACCAGTTTTGTTTGTTTTGGTTTTATATCTGCCTTACTTGGGAAAGAGAGTCAAGTAAAAGTGACCAGTCAGAAGCAAGGCACAGAAAGCATTGCCTTGAGTCAAAGATCGTAAAATTAGAATTGTGCAAAC
The DNA here is from genome assembly GCA_013397095.1 of Sterrhoptilus dennistouni. Taxonomy (NCBI): domain Eukaryota; kingdom Metazoa; phylum Chordata; class Aves; order Passeriformes; family Zosteropidae; genus Sterrhoptilus; species Sterrhoptilus dennistouni. Next base: position 27,957 of record VWZU01003753.1, on the reverse strand, counting down.
TTCTCTAGACATTTCTACCAATCTAATTCCGTATTTTGGTATACTGACCAACTGGTATGTCTTCAGCATTTTTCTGTAGAAAACTGGACTATATGGACTGCATAGTCTGGACTACACTGCTCTGAAAGGGCTTTGTCATTTGCATAATAAATAATGGAAAAACTTAGCTTCTTGCATAGGAAAATGCAATATATGTAGAAGTATGTAAAGTATTTTGAAACCATAAAAGTAGCCATCTTCTGTTGGATGTACATCTGATAAAACAGAACCAGGAGACAAGAGCAAGGAACAGAGATTTTTATTTTCCTGTTAACCAACTGAAGTGTGATTGTATTTGGAAGAAATAAATCATCTGTACTGACTGTCGTGGTTAATCTGATTTGGATGTGAATTCACTGCAACCACAGACTTTGTACTGGTCTGAGATGTACGCTTATGAGTGCTAGGCAACATAAGAATAATTTAAATGGGAACTACTTTGGAAGAGTTGCTGAATTAACTTGATAACCCCTCAAAAACATCAACAAGCATAGTTAATTGTGGCAATAAAATGTGTGAAATTAACATGTGTGATCTATGAATATGAAGATTATGGACTTTGTTGGTCTAGGTACTTCAGTGGCACAAGAAAATCATGCTTCTTTTATCCTCACTGTTACTCAATGACTCCAAAAAATGAACCTAAGGCTCTAGCTAGTGAGAAACAGTATGTCCTGCTCTTCAGGCACTGTCTTGGAACTTTCTAACATTTCATGGATGACCTGCAAAGGAAAACGGTGTTGTACTGATCTTCAAGAAGGCTGAATGAGGATAAGCACCTCAAATCCTGTCACTGTGGCAAACTGATAGCTCCTCTCTTACAGGTGTATGTTTGATCAAAAAATTTCTTCATTGCAGCAAATGCAAACCATAAGAGAGAGGGATTTTTTTTTCCTCCATTTCCTCAATAAATCACACAGAGTTGTGTGGCTGTCTGCTGAGCAATCTGTTTTTGGCTAATGGACGTGTTCAGGTCCTTCAGAAGGCCCACAGCCATGTGGTTTTGAACAGTGTTGTTGTGCTGGAGAGTACCAGCCATCAGTCTGTGAGCTGGCTAGAGCCCTGCCCTCACTCCAACCACTGCACTATCCAAAACCTGTTATATTCTACAGCTGTGACAGATTTGCTATGCTAGATGCATACTGACTGCCCAGGGGCATTCAAGGGATTAATGAGTAGTTTTGTAGTCAGCCCAACCCAGGAATCCCATGAATAATCAGTGGTACTTGAGGCTCTTTGGGTAATTGAATTGCAAACCTAGTAATAACTAGAGATGTATCAGCAGCAGAATTATGCTTACGTCTGCCTCTAAATGTACAGACTAATGAAAAAAACTACTGATTGTGAGGATTATTTATCTACTTCTATACTTACATTAAAAAAGGAGTCTCTATAAGTTTTTGAATCTGATGGATGTTCATCCTCTCTGAGTCACCCTCTAATTGTGCCTAAACAGTGTGATTCTGGTACACCCAGTGGCAAAATTAAGAAAGGGGTAGAACACAGTAAGATTATACATATATTTTAAAGGCAGAAGGAAAATTTAATATTAGAAAACTGATTTGAATGAATTAGTCATGGACAAACAGATTAACAACAGCACAACTAAATGTTTCTCTGTAGAATGATCTCTAAGTACAGTAAGTTCTCCTGTGGACACAGAAAAGCAGTACCATATGCAAAGTCAGACTCCTTTTCTTTGTAAAATATTAGATTAGAGCATAGGTGAATTTTTAAAATATCAAATAAAAATTGATGACTGAGGAAAGAGGTATTTTCTAATGCATAACTAAAATCAGTATTGAGAATATTTTTTTTTTGCTCTGTGACCAGTGACATCAAGAGATCAAGTAGTTAAATCAACTGGCACAAACAAGAGCGAAGAAGAATATTAGTCACAATTTTATGTATATTTAACTACTGAACTAGCTTATGCAAAAGTTAAGGGTTTGTTACATCTCTGGAAAGTAGACATAGCCAAGATTTTACTACAGGCCATGTTTCTCTCTAATGGCAATGCATTTGTCTTATGATGACTAGTTTCCCTCGTGATTATTTTCAGAAGCAACAACTGGTGTTACTTTTTAATCATTAACAAGTGGTGTCTCCCAACCCCATATTTCCAGTGGTTTGCAGCCATTCCCTGACACAGGATTCTCCCTTTGATGAGGCAAAGCAACTGTCACTTGTGACTTGAGCAAGCAGCTGTCACACTGTAGGGGAACAGAAGCACATTATAACACAAGAGGCATGAAGAAATGAAAATGCATCCATTTTCCTGCTGGATTTGTCACAGAGATTATTTCTGTGATATCATTACAAAATTTCTGTTGTTCTTCAGAATATTCCTGATCACTCAACTGCTGCTTCAACTGTTCGTACGGTTACACCACAGCTGAAGAGATGAGTGTCTCAGAGGAGGTGGGGGAGTGGAATAAGAACCATAATTGTCTTTACTCATCACTAGTTGTGCTTACAAAGCAAAATTAATGGCCTCATAGGAGAATTCACCTTAGCAGACATCAACAAAAAAGCTGTAATTGACCATACTCAGTTACTTGTAATAGCAAATATAAAAAGGGTGCCTCCTCATCCATCTGCCTGTAGAGGGCCTTTTCCCTATCTGCTCCTATGTACTGCTACTCCAGCTACTAGGATGGACTGCTGGTCTTTTGGTTAGGCCAGGTTTCCTCTCACTCCCTCAGAGACAGGACTTACCCACAATATTTCAGAAAAAGTTCTATGAAGCCATGTCCAACATTATTTAGATTATGTTACATTGCAACATTATTTCATCATACAAGATCTGTCTTCCACAATTTTTCGTTCAAAAGCTCAAGACTTCTACCAACAGCTTCCCCTCCCTCTCATTCTCTCCTTGTTCCTTTCATTCCTCAAAACAATTTTCAAATGAATTG
>VWZU01003753.1:0-20000 GCA_013397095.1 Sterrhoptilus dennistouni | reverse complement strand
TAAAAAATGGTTCTGTGTGTTTTCTGTCTTACTTAGAAGTTGCCTTTTGTTTTTACAGAGAATGGAAGACATAACTTTAAACAATTTGATGAGTTTTGTTTATTCAATCTGTCCCTGGAAATCTATAACTAAAAGGTCAGACATCAAAAGATTTATGCTTTATGCGATCTTTTTGTAAAGGATCCTTCCTTTCTCCTTTTATATGCCGTTTGTTGTCTGTTTACTGTGCAGATGTTAGTTAAAAAAAAAAATACAACCCCAAACTTCCTGCAGTCAAAAGAAAATAATTCACTCACTTTTCAGATTGCAGCAATTGTGAAACAGTGTAACCACACAGGGCTAGCAGCCAAAATACTCTCTGAGAGGATGAGAGGACACATGCACCAGTGAGCCTTGTAAATCTTTTTTAAACTCAGTCTCAGTCCTGGATTTATTTGTTTTTCTAAGCAGACTGATCTGGCTCCCTTCAGGCCCTACAAAATGATCTGTCACTGTCTGCCCAGATAACCTGCGGCAGCCAATAATGAAGTCAGCTCACCAGGCTTTGCAAACGGGCCTGGTACCGCAGATCATGTAAGACCTTTTCACTTATTAGGTTTCCATCTCAATGTCCTCTCTGCATCTCTGCCCTTCCCTGGTGTACGCACATGTGTGCAGCTGAAGTCGCCTCCTGGGAAGATTCTGGGACAGTCTGAGAGCAACTTGGTGATTTGATTCAAAAGACCTGAATGTTTCCAAATTAAAGAAGTTCCCTATTTAGTTTGTTCTTATATTGATGCTGGTGTTCTTTTAATGGCCTTGGAGGCTGGCTGATCTGTAATGATCACAGCTGTTAAATACTTTCAGCTTTGACTCAGACAGTACTAAAAACTTGGGACTTAGTTAAATGCAGGTTCGAGTTAACCTATTATTTTATTATTTTAACCTATTTAACCTATTATTATTATTTAACCTATTATTTATTATTTTAGAGTTAACCTAACTCTAAAATAGAAGATTGTTTTTGTATTGGAGTAAATATTAGATTATTTGGGATTAGGTGTAGATAACCCTAAAGCAATGAAGACATTATTTATGCTGTGCATGTCATAATCACAGAATCAGAGAATTGGACAAGTTGGAAGGGACCACAAGTGGGTCATCTGGTCCAACCTCCCTGCTCAAGCAGGGTCATCCTTGAGCACAAGGCACAGGATTTTGTCCAGATGGTTCTTGAGTATCTCCAGTGAGGGAGATTTAACAACCTCTCTAGCCAATCTCTGCCAGTGCTTTGTTGCTTGTCCAGAAAAGTTCTTCATTGTAATAACCATGAAAGAAAAGGTATGACAGAAAGCCGCATTTTACTTTCCAAACCTATGTCTTCCCAAGACTCCCAGAGAATTTATGCATTTTCCCTTCCAGTTTCTATCTCAGTTGAATGTAATTATTTTTCACTGTATTTCTCTTTGCTACACTGCAATACTAAGAAAAATATTAGTTTACATGTTTCCATTAGCAGAATAAGGATCTTACTCTGATCACTCTGGTTTTAAATCCGGGCCATAAATTCCCCTGCTCTTTATGATGCCCGTAACCTCATATGGCAATATGGACATCCCAGCCAAGAGTCAGTGTAGCACCATATTCTGCAACCTTCACAAAATCAGAGGTGATGAATCAAGCTGACCACCTATCACTTCAGATGGAGGTGTTGAATAACACAGCAACTGACCCAGTTATATCTGAACTAAGAAATGAGGCCTCATTGTACATTTTTTGTTACCCATACTCTCAAGGCTTCACAGTTTTGTCTTAGTTTCCTGGCAGCACTCACTGCCTAAAAGTCAGCAACAGCTAACTTTTTATTGGCTCTCTGATGGCTTTTACTATCACACAAAATAAGTGCAGAGAATGGTTAACCTGCAGCTGAATCCCCAAGCTAGAGATGTAGCCTGTATGTTTCAGATGCTTTCATTCTCCTCTGGAGAAAAAGTAGTGTGAATCTTTGCTGTGGAACAAGGTGTGTGCTTGGTTTTCTGACAAAAGTATTATAATTGAAAGGCTTTAAATGAAATTGAGATCCAATGCAGACTCTCTCTACAGCTTGACAATATTACTTTGACCTTAATTTTTATTGACTGCATAACTAAATTTCCTCAGAATTAGTTAATTTTAAGTGTTTATTTGGTAGATTGTGTAGAGTGTCTCTATTGTTATTTAAAGAAGATTTCCACTAACAGAGTGAACTGAAAACTTTTACCTATGGTTAAATTCCACACAAATTTAATTATGGACTGCAGAATCCCAATCTGAAAGGGGCAGGGGTGGGAAGGGATGCAGATGTGCAAATCCTTATGGTAAGACAGGACCGACACAAGTCAGAGAATCTGCAAAAGATTATAAGGTTTTTATTAGTAAATTATACACACAGCATGGAAATTGGTACATTAGTCCCTTCTCTTGTAGTAGAAAAACATGGTGAATGATTCTGTATAACGTTTAGGGTAAAGAGGGAGGAGAGAGAGTGTGAGAGAGAGAGAGAGAGAGAAAGGAGAGCTTAAACAGAGGGAGAGAGACAGGAAGAAAGATCACCAGTCCTGGCTCCAGCATTGATCCAGTTGATGGTGTGCTCAGAGTCCTCAGGGAAGCACCTTTTTATATTTAAATTTCCCCACCCCAGAGCTGAGTTCCTCACTTATGCTAATAAACAAATTAGTTATCATGAACAACTCATTCTTCTAAACCTTTCTGGAAATAGGTGCAAGGGTTTCAGGGGACCTTAATGGTCTTGATGCCCCCACTACAGGGTTAACATCATTTCTGCATGTTTATCATGTCTCCAGGAAGTGGAACAAGAAGGTTTGTCCCAGGAAAGTGTTGCACTAGCTCTGTATGGCCCCCTTTTCCTGTCAAATCATTCTTTTTCATGGCATGTTTTACCAACAGTTGCTCCATGACTATCCAGCTGTCAGTGTTTGAGACATACACATTAGCCTCTTCTGTGCTTGTAGAAGGCATGGGTGGCTTCCAGATTTCAGAGTATGGATAGGGGAGCATAAGAGCACATGACTGAAAATCTAGATCTTTTGAGAGTCAATGGCATCCCAAAAATAACCCACCTCCACCATAAATTATTGTGTTACTGTATCTGCTATTAAATAAACAAAAGTAATTATGTTTTCTGAAAAGAAATCACAATCTAGAGATTTAGTCACAAGTTCTTAATAATTCCACTCAAAATCATGCATCCATTTCTCCTCAATAGCTTTGAAAATCTCAATCAGTAAATGCAAGCACATTCAAAAAATGGCTCTGATTATTTAGCCCATCACATAGAATACAGACAAACAAGGCAGAAGAAGAGAACAAGAGAGATTAAAGAAATCACCCTATGAAGAGTAAAAAGCCTGAGAAAGTCAGTTTCTACAATACAGTGAAAAGAACAGAAAAAAACAAGCAAACAACAACAACAAAATACTGCAAATATCAACTGCTTTAATAAGTTCAACAGTTTTGTAGTAAAAGTTTCACAGGGCTGCTCATTAAACATTAAGTTAAAATTATGATAAATTAGTTGAATAACTATAATCAGTCAAGACTCTAGTCTTGTTCCTCTGATCTATCCTGTTTCCTATGCTTTTATGGAAACACATCACAGTAGAAAAAAAATCATGATTGAATTCTGCCATTGGCCACCATAAGTTAGAAAAAATAGTCACATGTTAGCAATGTGAAAATTATCATACACTAAAAACCAATTAGGTTCATTTTGCACTTAGCACGAGTTGCTAGAAATCTGCCAAATATGCTCTTGGTGTGCATATACATGAATGAGGTAATTCATTACCAAATTTCTGATCTGAAGTATAGCATACTCAATAGAACCAAAAAAATACATGTGTGCATTAGGGAAAATCTACAGTGATACATCTGCTTTTAAACTCATAGGCTGTGGTGCAAAACCAGGAAGATTTCCATCTTTATGAGATGTAGAAGCACTGCAGCTTCAATTTGAGAGTACCTATTCCCTTTCTAAAGACTTTTAACGACCCATAACAAAAACAAACAAACAAACAAACACCCCAAAAAAACCCACAAACAAACAAACAAAAACAAACAAACAAACAAAAGTCATCATACAGTGAAGAAAATAATTTGCAGCTTTTTTTTTTCCATTAATACTTTATTTTTTCCCTTTTCCAGGATATGTATTCATATAATGTATGATATGGCAATTATCATACATTATATGAAAAACTATTCATTAGAAATAGACTTTGACAGAATTTAAAACCAACAGCTAATAGCCTTATTTTCAGGTAAAACTTTCTAACATAAGGCTTTGTGATGACAGTATAGGCCACATAAGGATGACTGGCAGACCCTAAAAGATCAATACCGCTTAAATATGATGATGATTAGTGTCAGCAGAAAAGAAAGTTATTAGGACTTTATGAAGGGAACAGAGGAGCAGAGCCAGATTTGGAGGCACACGTATTTGAAGCAATGCACTGGAATTTCTGGCTAACTGCTTGGCAGCACTAGCATTACCTGTACATAATAGATAATTTCAGTGAAAACTTATAAATTTTGTATCAGTCTGACTTGGGCAATGCCTCATGGCCATCTGTTCACATGACAGCATAATCCCCAGTTCACACTAATTGAACACTTCCTTCACAGGAAAACCCTGGAATGAGGGGAAAGAGAACAAACTCAGGTATCTACAGTCTACCTGGAAAAGTTTCTCATGGGAACATGAAACAAGGAGTTATCCTGGGAGCAATTAATATAGGCTAGCAAAAACTGCATTAAACATTTCTTCTTCTTACAGTGCCCTTGACCTAGGGCCACATACATGCATGCACATGCATTCTGAAGCTTTTTACCATTTATCCAGGTACAGTGGAAGAGATGGGTAGATCATGCTTCCTACTCAGCCAGAATAAAAAGCTTATCAAATTGTTTGCCATTAGCATTCTACTCTGAATTCACCTCTTTCAGCTACGTAATTCTCTAAATCACTCAATAAACCTAGGGCCTTTAATTACGTGTATCAGTGTGCAAACTTTAATCATTAACATGCCTCAAATTTTCAGAAATTATGTCATATTTCTATTTTAGCACCCTGTTTTGAACAGAGGACAGAAAATGATGTAAAAATTATACAAACAGAATTTTAAAAATCTGTCACAGAGTTGCTCTCCTGCTTTTTGCAGCTCATCATTACCAGGCTTCTACATATTTTCCTTACTGTTACATTCCTTACAAACAAGAACTCTGCTTTAGAAAATCAGCACATATTCTTGCTCCTGTAATCATAATCCTCACTTAATTGTGGTTATAACCTCACTAATGACACCACTTCTCTTTTGCAACTTTTATGAAACACTTAGCACACTAAAAAATAGCATATTGTCTATCACAATTAATTTCCCCAAAACAGAAATTACTCCTCTCAATAATATGGTCATGATGTTGACATTGAGAGACTTAGACACAAAGAAACAACCAATTAAACACAAAAGCTCATTCAAAAAGCTCTTTGATTCCACTGACCAAAATTCTTGAGCAAGAGCCTATTGGCTTCTGCTCATGGGTTACATTGGGGAATGCAGGTAGAATGACCTGCTTCCCATGAATCCCTTGGAAACTTCAACAGTTGTATCATGTAGATTTCAGTTTTCATCCAAGACTTCTTAAAGAACTATATCAGACACACTGAGATTTTGGACCTAAAAATTATTCCCTGAAAGCACTTAACAAATAAAAGGTTGAGGGAAATAAATTACCACAGTCATGGGAAAATTAGCAACAGGAAACAGAGAAGGGGAGAAACAAGAGAGAGACAGAGAATGAAGGAGAGGTTTCACATTCTGTTATATAGTAGTGCATGAGTTCAAAATGAAGAAAATGTCTTTGTCACCACACACTTCCTTTGCCTCCAAAAAATGGTTGCTCCGTTCTGCCACCACATAGAAAGAGGGAAATAAAGACAGTTGAGATGTTAAGCCATTAGCGCTCAAGGACTGTATTCAATATGGAAGTGGCCGCAGCAAGAGAAAAAACACAGTGTTGTGCAAAAACAGAGCTAAAAAATACAAACAGAACCAAGGGAAGAAAAATAGGAAACAAAAATGGTACCTGAATTGAAACAAGAGTGACCTCCACAGGGACAAATAAACTTAGTCTTTCCTTCCCATCACATCTTCTATAAACAAAACACAGAATGGAGGAGAAAAACTAGAGTAAAACCTTCCACCTGTCCAGAAGCAACCATTCCAGGCACAAATTTAAAGAGAGACAAAATGAGTCACAAGTCAATATCTCACATTTTCATCATTTAATCCTAAAGCTACACAGGTCACACACAGAAGTGGTAAAAGCCAATTGACTTAATCCTGCAAGTTATAATTTTTGCCCTCAACATCTTCAAATCTATGATATCGTGGCAAGAAACTGCAACCTAGCTCAGAATTACTGAATCAAACTAAATGGTGACAATAGAGAAAAAAATAGAAGCTACAGTAAAATTTCAGTTTAGGTTCTCAGTGAGTCCCACCAACATCTGTATCACCCATGCAAACTAGAAATATCTGTGTCAAGGGGTGGGGAAAATACCTGTTTAGTACAAATCAGTAACACAGCCACTAAATGAACTGCCACACAAAGGACAGTTACAGATTTTTTGTGACCACAAAAGGGGTTCAGAAATAAAGGAACTATTTCCAATTATATTTATAGCTTATAAAAAATTATAAAAATATTTGTAACATATTGAAGAAAATGTTGTACAACTTCAGAATTTTCCATGAGCTGTATCACAAGTACTATTTCATCTAATCATTTCTACCAGTAGAATTTTATTTTTGTTGTGTTTTCAGAAATCACTAAGATTTGACTAAGACAAATACACATGTAATTAATAAATGCCTGAACTGCAAATCTAAATGACAAAATTTTAGAAGAATTAAATTTACCAGCAAAAAACGAAAAGCTCAAAAGTGGCTTCAATGAAAACTGGAACATGCTTTGTTTCTGTCTTTCATTGCACCTTTTTTGCAGCTTCTACACAAATATCTATTTCTTCATGCAGAAGGAGAAAAAGAAGCTATTAAAAGCAGCAGGCACCACATTACCGCTTTGATTATGCTCTCGGTGTTAGACTGAGTTCCCATATTCACTAGAAATGGCCTTGCTTAGAATATATTTATAAACAATGTGCATTCTTTCTCCTCCTCTTCTCCTTAAAAATCAAACCCATTTTGAATTTGATTTAAAAGTTACCAGTTGTTTTCCACGACAGAATTGACTTTTTTAAGCTGCTCAAAACCCGGCTTTCCTCAAGTCTCTTTTACTACATAATGGTTCTTAATTTGATGTACTTTACCTAATTTTATTTTTTAAAAAACCCAAACAAATATAACCCCAAACCCAGAAATTTAAAGGGTATAATATTTGTCTACAGTCTCATTGCAATTTATGTATTATTTTTTAATACATGGCTGAATTCTTAAAAGGACCAGTGTTATCAAGGTAAAGGATGTATCTGGACACGAGCAATGCTGCTGTGTTGGCACTGTCACCAGTGACAAAATGCTTCGACTACGAAGCCACAAGGCACAGGAGGACTCATCCTGCTCTGTAAAAACACTACGTTGTTGAAAGAAAAGTAATGAGTAAATCATTACAAGGTTCCCTCGGAGCTCACATGCATATTTAATGATACTTACAATAGCTGAATATGTCCTTTATATGTTAACATTTTTGAAAGTTAAGTATTTTAGAAAAGGCAGTGATGATTACGCTATTGATGTCTGCCATTCACCCATTTGACCAACAGCACTTGCCCAGGCCTGTGCCTGCTGTTCTTCAGGGGAAATGAAATGGGCAGATGCAACCTCAGGATGCTGGAAGCAATCCAGTAACCTAGCCTTCAATCAGACACAAACACACATTATGTAATTTGTGCTATCAATCTGACTGCTAGAACTAATCTGGTGGCAGATAGCACTGCAGATCACTACAAAAAACCCTTTCTGCTGTTCCACTTTTAATCTTGTAAAAGAACAAAGTACATCCCAAGTATTAATCTTCTTGTTTTCAAAATCAGTGTTACAGAGTGTTTAACATTAATTATCTGACTTATCAAAAATGCCAGATACAGATCTTTCAACAAATGTCACAGTATGGATCTTCAGATATTCAGCATCTCTGACAAGACCTACATATTTAATCCAATTTAATTTTAAAATATAAAAAAAGTTCTTAAGACTACAGACATGAGCTAAATTTCTGTGACACGAGCAGAACAGTTTATTTATGATAACTGTTTATATTCACACCTTGGTGCAAAATCAAATCCCCTTCATGTGTGAAGTTCTGAGACATAGTATCTTCTTGACATACTCATCTCCACCTGCTTTTGAAAACAGTGAAGATATCTTGAAAAACCTACATCCTAAAGTATTTGTCTATTACCAGCTGATAGAAGGAGTGTGATTAGCTCCTCTACAGTCTTATTTATGTGTTTAAGAAACTCTATTTTAAGCATAGCAGACATTATTCAGAAGCCTTTCTTGAACAGCTATGTGTCAAACAGACAGGCATTTATCATTTGTACACCAACTTTTATTCATTTTCCGCACCATTAAAAGTCAACAATAAAAAAAAAGCAAAAACAGCTGCACATAAACTTTCATTGCTGTCTAAGCAAGTCTAACTAAAAAACCTCCAACTGAAACTTCATTAATAAATAAACTTATTAATTTCTATTGACGTAAAGCCTATCCAGGAATATAGTAATTCCAGCTTTAATTGATTACCCTGACTTGTCTGATGTGAGTTAGGCACACTTTTATTTCCTCTACTTCCTATGCACCTGAGCTGCCCTAGTGACCAAACAGTGTGAACCTGCACCCACTGCCAGGAATCTGGTGACACAATACTAAATAAACATTTATCAGGAAGCTGGTCCCAAAACACTGAAGCCCACAGGGTATCGGCTTTCCTACCAGTTCTGGAAAAAAAAACAGCACAAGTGTAACTGGGTTTTGGCTAGTGTGATTTACAAACTTCAGCCTATGTAAATCTACGTTCCCCGTGACTCCTTTGTGTCTAGAGGTATCTTAACTCATCCAAAAATGAAAAGTGACGGCACCATTTTTAGGACAAATTTGTTGGAAAGACCAACACACAGAGGACAAATGTGGTGGGGAAAAAAAGATAATTATTTTATGACTGAAATGTGTAGAACCTCTAAGAGAGATTGGACCATAAAGAAATGTGGACACTTTACTTGAAAATTGCATGAGGCAGACCCACCAGCATCACTAGATTTAAGGCATGAAAACCCAATGTCTGCTTCGCTGGCATACCCTGCATTTGATACTGCATTTCACAGGCATTTGCCACATCTCTCAGATGTCTAATAACTGATAAATCCATGCCCAAAGTCATAGCCCAGCAAATTACAATAAAGTGAGAGGTTGGCAGATTAGGGCAATACTTGAAAGAACTCAAGATTGGGACCACACAGGACACGGAGTGCTGGGGAGAAATTCATGGAGATACCTTGGCATGACTGCCTTGATAAATCATACCTGACAAACTTGGGATTGAGTAAGACCTCCCCGGGTGCAGTACCCCTTCAGCCTTCACCCAGGACCAACCTTCCTTGTTAATGAAACCATACAGTAAAGAACACCCATAATTTTTCAGTTTGAGTCCATCTAGCTGTAACAGCACAAAATCAGAGAATGTAAGAGAAAGGATTCTTCCCCCCAGCTCTCAGCTAGATAATCACTTCTATTTCCTCAAAATAAATTCTTTTTGTGAAATGAAAATGATTTCAAAAAACATGAACTGACAATTGAAAGCTACCATCGATGCCCACAGGATGTCATACATCTCCCTTTCAGGAAATTAAAGCAGTAATAAGAGGAGGCAGAGACAGTAAAATGATGATAAAAATGTATTTTGATTAAATTATCCTACAATAAAGCTAAAAGGAATCTAAAAACAAAGTCTGATTATCATCCTCATCATGCCTGTTGAATGGCTTGAACACAAAATCATTTCAAGATGAGCACTGAACTACTTGCAAACAACATTAAAAGTCAGATCTTTTTCTCTCCTCTTCTTCTTCAGATGTCATGCCAACATGATTAGCTTGAACAGTCCCATACAACTCAAAGTATCACCTGCAAGAAAGAATCATTTCAAAAACAGTACTTTTTGTAAACACGCTCTGCCAACAAAAACACTCTTCAAAAGATGATCAGATCTTGTCTCCCCAGTCTGCACTCAATCTTTTCACACAGCATAAAATAGTCATTTGCTAAGAAATCAATAGATAAAGACAAATTGATTACAGGGAAAAAGGTTTCTATCTTTCTTTAAGAAACCAAAGCAAAGATACATTATTAATGACCAAAATTATTAATACCAAAATAATACCTGATTTATTCACAACCCAGACGCTGTTTCAAAAGACAATTTTTAATAACTTAATTTTATTCTTATTTTTGTTTCTGGGTGATTTTTTTTCCAGTGTCATGATAAATACATGTTAATTATAGTTCATGGGTTGGTTTTGCGTGGCCTGTTTTTTGGTAGCAGGGGTGGCGGGGCAGTGTTTGGCCAGTGTCAAACCATGACATTATAGCTTTTAGACCAGTTTTCTTTTTCAAATCCTCTAAAAAACACATTCTTTGAAAGGCAAAAAAAATTATTTGCTTTCACCAATAAATTTTTTAAATCAATCAGACTGAACTACAGTTTGAGAGAAAAATAGACTGCAGCTGTAAACAACTGGAAGTTTATTCAATATAATGACTATGGCATTAAGAATTTTTTTTTCTCTTCCAAGAAATGAGAGTATTAACAACAAAAGTACCAAATTTGTACCTGCATAATGTACAACAAAACCCCTCAATTTGTTAATCAGTGGCCCCATTAAGGGTGACAAAAAAATAATATTCTTGTCAAGGTTTACATTTTGCATGAAAATTGTCTATTTCACAAATACATTACTTAGAATCCCAAGATATGAATTTTAAAATCTCATATCTCAATAAATATCCTAGTTTTCATCATTGTTCCATACCCATAACTTCAAACAGACTATATAGGAACATCTCATTGCTTTTCCACGTTTATGGATTTACCAGGTTTGTCATCTTAAATATCTTCATAAACATCCATCTGCTTTGGTATAGATTTGTAGTGGTGATGTTCTTTTCACACTGTTACTGGTGTGTTACTGATGTATTTGTTGCTTTAAGCTTTGCAAATCTCAGTCTTTAATCTTGCAGAACTAAAGCACCTCAGTTTGTCAGAAAGTAGTTCAGAGACAAAAGTTCTCATAACTATGTAAAACAGGATTCTGACTAAGAGGAAGACTAATACTGGTATCAAAAGTCTCATGCAGAGAGGCCTGATGAGCAATGCCATGGTTCTTCTTGCTGCTGAGAAAGAGATACGAGAGATATTTATGGTTTTGTACCAAGACTGCCATTTTAGAGACACTGTACAAGTGTTGAAAGCACGACAGTACCCTGAGCCCTAGAAACTAACACGGCAATGAAGTGTGGGGCATCCATGGCTTCCTCTGACATGATGAATAGTTTCTGTGTTCACATTCACAACTGATTTGAATGAACATTCCAGGTACTTGAGCTACACAGGAGAGAGAAAAAAAGATTGCTGAGTGAGAGTAAAGGCTATAGCAAGTTTCTGTCAATTAAAAAGCAAAAAACCCAAAGAAACCAAAAAAGCCAAATCAAAAACCAAAACCAAAACCAACCAACCAAGCAACAACAAGAAAAAAAATAGAAAAAACAATAACAAACAAAAACCTAAAAAACCCCCAAACCAAAACCAAAACAAGAACAAACAACAACAACAAAAAAACCTAACAAAACCACACAAAAAAATCTCCACACACAAACCACTAAAAACAAACCAGCCAACCAAGTAATGAAACAAAACAAAAGATTAGCTTATTAGCTCTACGGATTGTATGAACAGTTTGAAAGGAATGGTAGAATCCACCTTCAAAACATGCAAAATATTGCTACAATAAATACTCATATATACAATAAATACTATAAATAAGAGAAATGGACAAAATCATCAATTACCATTAGAACGCTATTACCGCTAATATTTATTTGCCTAAAGAGTGAAAAATACTATTTTCATATCAAGCATTGATTTTAAATAAACAATAATAATTAAAATAATAATGCAATTCAGACTTATGAAAGAACAGTTCTTTACCAGATGTATACAATATTTTTTTTTATATTTCCCTTGTCCCTTGTTCATTATTTTTGTGCTTGAGTTATACTGACAGATGTTTACAATCCCTCTCCCTTTCCCTTCCTCCTGATGTTTACTGTGGTAGTACTTTTTATCTGTTTAAATGAACACTGTTACAATCAAAAAGAGACTTTATTACTGTTATTCATCCCCTTTCTACATGCTCCTAAATTATTCCTTTTTGAGATAATACTTATCCTTGGCTCACTTTTTAGGAGTGGTGCAGCATAGACTTCAGTCTATCCAGTTTCTGCATATAAAGAATGAGAAACTGACTACTGGAACACAGCAATGCTTCCTGTAGTTAAGCTTGCCACAAAAGATTGCAGAATCACAGAATATGAGGTGGAAGGGACCTACAGGGATTATCAAGTCCTACTCCTGGCCTTGCACAGGACAACCTGTCACAAAAGTCACACCATGTCCCTGACAGTATTGTTCAATTGCTTCTTGAACTCTGCCAGGCTGCTGCTGTGACCACTGCCCTGGGGAGCCTATTCCAGGGTCTGAATGTAGGCTAAAGCAAAACCAAAAGAACATTCAGTAAATAAGCAAGATTGGATTCAGGTAAAATATATAATAAAAATACTTGTTCAATATATTTTAAGGATAGATATACAATCAGATGGCACTGCATGGAAAAAAACAGGACTGGAAAGCTTTTTTATCCTTGGTAGTTACCAGTGTCAGGAAGCTATAGCAAACAACACAAAGGAAGTCAAAAATTTCTCTCCTGCTGAGAAATTCATAGCTGTGCCTCTTACCAAATCAAGTGCAATCTGAAAATTCCTGACTGTTAACATGAACATATAACCTCAATATGTCATAATCCCACACCCACCCACCTACAAATCTGTACTGTCGAAATAATTCTCCTGCACAAAAATTATTTGTTGTGTATTTTTTGAAGAAGTTCCTTGCCTGAGGATAAGCTGAGCCATAAAAGAGAGGAAAGCATACATAGATTCAGCACCAAAGAGCGAGAAAAAAAGCAGAATAAGAGCATGTTGTTGTTCTTTTAAAGCAGATGCACTGAAGGGGTTATTATTTCATTAATGGTGCTCTCACTGACATTATTCTGGTGTTATTTGAACAAACTGCCTTCTATTGTAATCTGTAGTGACACAAAGCTCGGCAAGAGACAGGATGCTTTGAACAATTCCCACTTTAGATTACGACTAGAAATTGCATGTTTAAAGCTGAATTTACATGTTGAATGCAAATCTTTGAGACTCAACTGGCATATCAAACTTGTGCAGCTGTACACAATTAGAGCAAAATGTGGCTGCTGTTTCAAAGAGCCTTTCTTTTGTTGTAGAATATACTGTTGTTCACTTGTTTGGAAATACATCACTTATCTCTAACACATAGGACTATTTGTGAATTAAGAACTGTTATTTCAAAAGGATTTCATAGTCATTGAAAAACCATCCTACACCCCATAGTAGGTTTTTCCATCAGAAACTACTGTCTAGATCTTGATTTGACTCTTTTTAGAAGGTCTACCAGTAGCAATGTTTTTTGAGGTTAGGGGTTTTTTGTTTTGTTTTTCAAATTGTATTTTAGTCATGGACAAAGATTCCATGTACTCCTTACCTCACACAAAAAGCAAAATGTTTGTCTCTGTGACTATATGATGTCTTTCTATTTCCTCATCTCAGAAGGTGTCGGCTTCACTAAGGGTTCCCACTTAAATTGAGCAGGAGAGGACAGTGCAGACGGAATACAAATTTGTGCTGGAGAAGTGGAACAAGGTTAGCGAAGTGTGCAGTTGGTGAGATTGATGTTGATACCCTTCACTGCCAAGTGAAATGCCAATA
This sequence comes from Sterrhoptilus dennistouni, assembly GCA_013397095.1. Lineage (NCBI taxonomy): Eukaryota > Metazoa > Chordata > Aves > Passeriformes > Zosteropidae > Sterrhoptilus > Sterrhoptilus dennistouni. The sequence continues at coordinate 5,877 of VWZU01003753.1, read as the reverse complement.
ATGCTTGTATAGCATTTTGTGAGGGCAATGGGAGTATTGATTCCTGAGCAATAATAAAGAATGAAGCTGCTCTCTCAGGTATAAAAATATTGGCAACTGTTACAAAGAATTGACTCATAGAGGCCTGAGTGTTGGCCTATCTTAATACAAATAATTCAGGCTTCAGAAGGATTTCAAGAGCAGCCAGGCATGGTCCTCAGGCACATTCTCTGCTATTAATTTATCTGCAGCTTTCAAAAGTGTCTCTGTCTATCAGCCAATTGGTCTTTGAGGTGCAGCAACAAAAATGGATTTCTGAAGGCTTGTTGGGAGACAATATGAAAAGCCAGCTGAGCCATGAATTTTTAACATATAAAATAAAAAAAGAAGTTACATTCCTTTCTTGCCATTTTTATGAGAAAAAGCAGAACATATGGTTTCCCTGCACTCCATAAATAAATTTAACATGCATTTCATTGGGAGCTAAGATTTTTAAGGTTAGTATTTTTATTACATTGCTTAAAATAGCTTTACTCACTGAAAGAAGTGTAAAGCTCCCAGAACATGAAGCTATTAAAAGCTGTAATACATCTTACGTGTTCCCTAACAATTTGCAGTATGCTGTCTGTGCTTAAACATGAGTACTAAGTGTGTCCTGAAAAATTCTGAAGATTAGCTGCCTTTTGTGGTGTTGAAAAGCAAACACCTTTAAATGACTTCTCACTTCTAAAACTGTGCAGCATGTATGTTCACTCTGTTAGCTAATGGAATTCTGCTCCATCACCAGCTATCAAAAGTACAACAGAAATGGAAGCACTGGGAGTACATCAACACTCGTTACAAAAGCAGTGATGAAATCCACACAGTGGTGTAGAATTAGCTGTATTTTATTGGCAAATACCTCACCCGTGCTTACTGTAATAATAAACATTTGGCAGAACTGCTGCTGGCATGTGAACAATCAATTTTCTTTCAAAAGCTATTAGATACCAAAAATTTGTCATTATTATCTATTGTTTTTTTCTTTAGCAGTAGATTTCGCACCCTAAAATTAGAGGCTTGATGGTTTTTAATCAAGAAAACAATCAAAAAAGGGCAAATAAAGTCACAAATAATTCCCCTCCCCCCAAAAAAAACCCCAAAAACCAAAACAGAAACAAAACAAAACAAACCACAAAAAACCCCAACAAAATAACCACAAAAAACACAAAAACAAAAACAAACAAACAAAAAACCAAAAAAACCAAAAAAACCAACAAAAAAAAAGCCCCAACCAACCAACCAAAAGAAAAACAAACAAACAAACAAAAAAAACCAAACAAACAAACCAAACAAAACAAAAAAACCCCAACAACAACAACAACCAACCAACCAAAAAACCCCCATCCATTCATGAAGAATTCTAATTACTGGACTTACCCATTCCAAGTAATCAATGTTTAAATCCCATTTACACATGTCTGTTGTGAAACAGGCATCTTAAACAAATGTGAAGTAACTTATTTTGCCACAAATGTCCCCACTGAAATGAAATACACAGACTGGAAGGCTTGCATCCTGGTCATGCTCTTCCTGATTCAAACACATAATGAATTTCTCAGTCTCATGGGCTCAGAAACCTTTGCAACCTCTGTCTTCCAAACCTGCAAAAAAAAACTGTTGGTCTCTGAATAAAAGAACAACCAAAAGGAAAAATCATATGATTTGAAACAGAAGGCCAGTGCTGAGTCCAGGCTAAAAAAACCCACAATATGGCTGATGGAGAACCACAGGAGAAATTGCCAGCAGCCATGACTACTGAACTACTAATGCCTTTGGATGATTACATATTAAAAAACCCAATAGAGTTACACAAAGTTGAAAAATATTTGAAAAACTTATTTTCAAGGGGCCAAGGAAGTATTGGATCAGAACCATATGAAAGAAAGAATATTAAGGAAACTTGATTCAAAGAAATAATTTTAAATTCCTTACAGAATTTACCTCAACAGACCTTTTTCTATGTTTTTGTAGACATCTATCCATCTATTGTGTCAATAAAAGAACACAGCCAAAGGAAGCCACAGTTTTATCATCTGGAAGAAAATGTTCCCTTCTACAACTAATACGCTTTATCATTCATAACCCTGACCCATTCCTCACTTTACCAAGCCAAAAACTGGATGAGAAAGTATTTATTTTTAATGGTTTGTTGCATAGAAGATAATTGTCTCTTTATTCAGACCCCAACCCAAGTTGGACAAATAATCTCTTTATTTCCTTCTATATATTAAACAACACTTCTGATAAAAGCTCACTTTTGCTATGAGAGTAAGGCACCAAAGTGGTCTACTACCTGTTTCTCTCCCAGATGTAAAGAATCTCATATTGTCATAGTAAAAGAAATTTTGTGCATGTATAGTCACCTGATCTATCTGATGAATGATCACCATGTATGATGGTGATACATTCTCTTTTATGTATCTTCTCTTTCCTTCATTCCCAAAGCTAAAAATCTCTATTATCTAGAGTATGAGGCAGTTATAATGTAGATTTCCTTTATATTATGCAAGTAAATAGGAATTAAATATCTAGTACCTGTCATTACTTCTGACTACTCAATATTGCCACCCAAAATCCACAACAATGCTTGATCTTTATTTTTCAGTTATTTTTTGTAAAGAAAATGCACTAGAGTAAGAAATTATTCTTCCAGTTGTACATTGTTTTGTCTCTATTGACATAAAATTTCACCTGCCATCATGTTGCCTATTAATCTATTACAGTCATCTCTCATCTCGGGTATCATAAATCACTAAGTATCATTTGCGTGTTTCTTTTCCATTTTCCTTTTTTCATTTGTCATAGTTATATTAAGAGATACCAGTCCTGGAAGAGGCAAGTATGGTAAAAATTTGAAGAGACAGGTCGTATATGTTTAATGATATGACCTGCTTCTTCATGGCTTCTTTAGAAAAGATCAGGAAGTGCCCTTTCCTGTGACATTCAGCTTCTCAAAAGGGGTCTTTCAGAGCCTTTGGTTCAAGCTTCCAGATGGCAATGTAGTACAGAAGAAGAACAAGAGTAAAATGAAAATTAATCTCCATGTGTGTGATAAGTGCTGAGAGCACTGCAGGATCTGTCTGGTAAAAATCCATTGTGTCAGAGCTGGGGAAAACAGACAACTAAATTGCCAAAAGATGCTGAGTTTTGCCCTTTGAATTCTGAAGGTTATTTCTGATGATTAGACACTGGAGAATCATAAAAACATTAAACATCAAAGGTGCCTCAGTTGTGCTATTAGGTCTTGAGTTTTAACCCTGTTGTCATGTTTTCTTCCTTTACTTGCCAAGGTTAGACTTTAATTACTCAAGCATGACCTAGATGAGACCTCAGTGCATTCACCAACATTAATATTATTTTCTCCTTTTACACATGTATTTCAAGCACTCTGTCTAGTGACTTAAGAGAAACCAGCAGGAAGGAAATTTCAAATTGTTGTTTCAAATTGTTGTTTGTTTGTTGTTTTTTTAAATATGCCCACTTCTGTTCTGCAATAAGGGCAGGTCCCCTTCTGCAATTTGTTGAACAAAGCAATGGTGATGACTGAAGATATTCAAATTCCAGCTATAAATTCACTTATAAAGTGAATTTAGTTATCTTGAGAGATATTAGACTGAATGCCCCAGAGACTTAACTCATTGACTTATTCACAGGACTGCTACTGTGAAACGTGAAATAGTGCAAGTTGTCCCACTAGAGTGCTCCAAGCCTGACCTGCCAGAATGACCTATGAGGGAAGAGATTAGTTCAGCTTTTATGCTCATTTAGGAAAGCACTCCTTTCACTTTAATCAATGACAAAACCTCTTCTGAATTCAATGAAAGTTTGATCAGATCTTTGTCCTGTAAGAAAGACACGGTGACCACTGAACAGGCCACAGACATAAAAGATCAAGAAAAGATGATAAAATGTCTATAGGCACATGCAGCAAATATGGTAATCATACTCCTGGGCACACAGCTCTGGCCTTCAAACAAGTGTACAGGTGGCAAAATGTTGTAGGGTATCCCTGATTCCCTCTGTTTTCCCTCACAGCTGGTCTTGCCCAACTGTTCCCACCATCCTTTCTGTCCATCAAGTTAACCCTGCCCTTTGTTCCTGATCCTTCTATGCCAATCCTCAGTTGTGCCAGCCCCTTGCCATCCATCAAAGATCACCCTTTCCCCTTTGCCTAGAATGTTCTGTGTTCCACAGCACCTGGTTGGTGTTTGAGAATTGTGACCTCCCCTTTATCTACCCCATTGGTTGCTGTTACTTGTACGTCCCCTTGGTCTCCCTGCCTGCTGGATGCTCATTGGTTGTTGCTTTGTTCCACCCACTGTACCACCCCCATTTAAAAGCTGCTGTACAGCTCTGTCAGTTGCTCTTCCCTCTCTGACCCCTTTGACCCTAATAAACCTGTCAGAACCTCACAGAGAGAGCCTCCCTCGCCTCCTTTGCCTGGGTCCTTGTCATCAGTTGCTTCATATGGCGTAGGGCCAAGTGCACTAAAGTTTCGGCATTGGTACTGCTTCTGCCCTGCTGTTCCTCACACTCACTGTTCGGCTTCTTGCTGCTGGTCGGAGCTTTGGAGACCATCAGCAAAGGATCATTATCTGAGCATTTTATATTTGGGTTTTTTTAATCTTAAATTCATGACAGAGTTTTTAGCTCAAATGCATGCTTTCTTTTTTGTTGCCGAAAGAAGAGAAAGTAATCTTGAAGTAATATATTTTATTCTACCAAGCATGTGAATTTGGGAAAGTTAAATTTGATGCACTCTCATTTCCACCTTTATCCATATGTGAAATAGGAGGCAATAACAGCTACCAAATGAGTGGATGAAAAGAAAATACAGATGAGTAAGAAAGATAATTTGTGGTTTTACTCCAAATTTTTGAGTAAGAGATATATTCAATGTCCATGGTATCACACTTGTTGGCAAAACTATGTACTTGTGTAACAGACTGTTATAATACCCCTTGGGAGCAATGATATTCCTGCATGCAAGTGCAATAGGATCATTCCTCTATGGTGAAAGTAAAAATATGGTAAATGTATAGTAAGTATAAAAATATTTATATTTATTTAGCTGCCAAATGCAGTGATAGCTACTATATTCTACAGAAAAAAATACTATTTCTACAGAAAAATCCACCCACTGGTGAGTATTCAGCTTCTCTGAGTTCTGCTGAATTTTCATTACAGGTACCAGGATGCAAGTTCCAAGTTCTTAAGGGTGGTAATGGAAGAAATCTGGAAGTGGAAATCTTGTCAGGCTCTGACAATGGGTCCTTGAAAATAAAACTACGGCACCCTGAGAAAGGTTTCTGCTAGAATTTGAGAAAGAAAACAGGGTGACCTTTGTTTCCAAGACCCCAATACCCAAAATGTCTGCCATGATCTATGCTTTTTGCTAGGTTTTGATGGGCTTTTTCTTTTGTATTTGCCACTTTACATTATATCTTGACACTCAAAAGGTTTTGAAATACTTGAAAATATAAAAGTATTAGCTGATATTGTCTGACACCTCTGCTTTACTTCTTCTGTACTCCTTTACTCTTATTTTAATTACTCAGGCATTATTGTCTGCTGTTCTTCCTACTTTTGTACTGGATTTAAATTACTGATTCCTTCTTATGTAAATTTATCAACGTTGATACTTTTCTTCTATTGAACATGATTGGCTCAACTAGGGCTTCTATCTATATTGTGGGTACTCTGCCACTTAATTCAGCAGTAGTGACAGGCCTTCTATACAGATTCATACTTAACACTGGATTCATTACAATTGAAACTGAGATAGCAAATTCAAGAGGTTTCTTTTAGTAGCTCAAACTACTCTAGCTAGCCTGATTGTTAGTGAGAATTTTTCAA
>VWZU01003751.1:73705-98933 GCA_013397095.1 Sterrhoptilus dennistouni | reverse complement strand
ACTTTTCAAATATCATGGAGAGTGGTTGGCAGATACATCGGCCAATTCCCTTGGGACTATGGGATGAATCTCATCAATTTCCAAAGACTTATGTACACTCAGGTTCCTCAGGTGATCACAGACCTGATCTTTTCTTACAGTGAGTCCTTTGCTCCCCATTCGCCATTCTGCTGTCCATCAACACAAGAGGTGTGAGAAGAGAGGTTTCCAGAGAAGACTAAGGCAAAAAGGATTACTGAGCCCCCCAGCCTTCTCCTCACCCACTGTTACAAATTTACCAGCATTGTTTATCAGGGGGCTTACATTATTTTTGACCTTCCTCTTCTGGGTAACACACTTGTAGAAGCCATTCCTGTTATTCCTTAGATCCCTTACCAGGTTCAGTTGTAGCTTTGCTTTGGTCTTCCTCACCCTAGCTGCCCACAATTGTACCTCACATACAGCTTAACACTTCCCAGCTCACCTGTCCTAGCTTCAACCGTGAATTTACTTCTCTCTCTTTAGTTTAATGAGCAGTTGCCTACTCTGCCAAGCCACTCTCCTGACTCCCTTGCTCCCAGGAGCAAGGAGATTCTTGCTCCTGGGAACTGCCAACTCTGGCGCTCTATGGGAGACTTCCTTAAAGATATGCAGCTGCATTCCACTTGGCTATTTAGGGCATTCAAGCAATTAATAACACTCTAATTTGGATTGAACTTCAACAGAAAGCACTTTTACAGATTTATTTTTTTTAACAGAATTTATTATAGTGAATTTTAAATTCCATATGAAAGTACAAGTCCTACCAAGTAGACTTTTAAAGAAAGGAATATGAAACAGGCCTTTTAAAAAAACTTCAGTCATAAATTATAAAAGTAATAATCTATAAAATTTCTCAGGGACTTCTGTGTTTACTTACGCTTTCTATGGTCTAAATGCAGGGAATTAAATATTATTTTATTCCATAAAATTTTTCAGAATGTTTCCTTTTAGGTAAAGGTGAACATAGCTGCATTGTAAGCTTCTGCTATGCTTGTAATATAGGAATTGAACAAAATCTTCACTTTTTTTTCACTAAGTTTTCTTGAGGAAGAGATTCAAGATTAAGCTAATAATTTCTTATTAGATTAAAAGTTTCTAGATAATCCCTAAGTAGAACATAAACATATTTTATACTTAATACAACCTAGACTTATGAAATTTTTTCATCAAGTTCATATTGTTTTAAAGGATTAAATTAACAGAGGGGTTTAAAAAATACAGTTACTATCATATTGACAAATTATTATTATTTCAAAATGAGTAATTTGAATTCAAAAGATAATTAAAGGATTTTATCTATTCTCATTCAGATCCACTAAATTGAGATGAGTTATACTCTTGTTATGGATTGGGTCAACTTTACTTATTTTTCCTTTTTCTGTGCCTGATAGGAATGTGAGTATAATACAAACATATTAAGAGAAGTTGTCTGTAATTAAGCACTCAATCAATTCCATTGCACTTACATTATCTTGTTTGCAGTTGTTGCCACTGTATGACAAATAGCAACTACTGATCTAATGAATGAGGAGAAGCAGTGTTTATGAAACAGCATTTGATCAACAGAGAAACAAATTTCTAATCAAGTCTGAAGTGTCTTTCCTTTCTTAAGAAAAATCCATCTCCTTTTCTTTCCTCTTTCCTTTCTTAAGAAAAATCCATCTCCTTTTCTTTCCTCCAGAAACTCAACATACAAATCAGGTCTGTTCTCTGATCAGAGACCACAGTAAGTTTACTGAGAGGGGAGTGCTCTGAAAAAGGGTCAAAGTTAATCCTGCCATCTATTATTTTATTAATCAAACCTGCCTTCAGCTTTGAACAAGTATTTTGCACACATCACCCAGAAATTACCTATTATTCCAGTTCATTGTTTGAGTACTGTAGACAGAGACTATCTTCAGAGATCTGCCACAGAGAATCTGACTGTGATAGAACGTCAACCTGAGGAAGGGTAACTCATAACAGTATTCTCCAGCAAAGTAATTTCAGCTGGAGAGCACTTAAAGCATCATGTCAATCACCCAGTATCATTTCATTAAAGACATGTTGAAGGTGGAGGTCCTTGCTAACCATAGATATTTGACAGTAATAATTTGTGTATACTGAATGCGTTAAATTACAGCTATCTTCTGCTTGAAATGGATGACTGAATTCCATAAATAAAGGCACTTCATACAGTCATGTGTAGCATCAAGAGCACACCAAACAGGGGACACTTTTGATGCTTTTCATTATTGGCATGATATATTCATTGTGAAAGACATTGTGTCTGAACACACAAGTGTACTGGAGTGATTGCTGACTGCTTTCCAGCGGTTGTTCTGAATTGTTTCTTTGGAGGTTGCTGCAGTTCCCCATTAGTGACACAGAGAAGTCCCATTCATTACCTCTGTGTCACAATTTCATTATAGATCTGTTGATGATTCTGCTGATCTGTTTCCCCTCATCTTCTGTACCCTGCGTTCTTTGGATGGCAACTTTATTTATTTCCTCTTCCATAACAAAATACCTAAGTGTTTCTAGTCAAGGAAGATTAAAATTTATATGTATTTTCAAGCAAGCATACCTTCTTCATAAAACTGTTTTGTTTTGCTAATACTTCTAATGTTTCTTTTCACACACAGCAGATGCATGCACTTAAAAAAAATTATGACAATACTTTCTGTTATGAGGAACAGCAAAACAAGAAAGAATGAAGTAAAGTCTTCAAATCACAATTTCTACATCTATTACCTATTTCCTGGTTTTATGTGCATACGTGTGGGCTCATTTTCTCAGCTGTCCGGGAAATCACAAAATATGGCAAATAAAACTAGATAAAAATCTCCTAATAAGATGAGCCAGTGTAAATACCTAGCAGGACATAAAGCCTGAATGTGGCAAACACTTGTCTTCCTACAGTTTTTCTAAAGGCATTGGAATTTAGTCAATAGCTTGAAGACCGGGCTATGAGTCTTCAGCTCATATGTTATTTGTTTTTAACCATATGGACCTGAAAGCCTCAAATCCACCAAATGTACATATGCATCTAAGTATCTGTGAGTAGAACGGAAAATGCAAATATCCCAGAGAAAAAAACTACTTTTCATGCAGAATGTATTTATAAATATATTAAACATTGTCAGAGTTCAACTGATTCAGAAATTTTAACTTATTCACATGATAAAACTTCCTACAGCTTAGATTTTAAAAGAATTAGAAGCATGCACCAGGGAACATATAGCTGGAGGAACGTACAAAAGAACCAGAATAAAGGAGTCCCTGGATTGAAGAACATTTGCAGATGTAAAAACTAAAGAGATAAAAACTAAGCCCATGCATGGGAAAAGCTAAATAAAGAAGATTTTTCTCAAAGGTTAATTAACCACTCTTAATTGTCAGCATTTGAGGAAAGATTTATGTCTTGTATTTTTGTGTTTTAACAAGATATTGGCAAGGATGAAGTTAGAAGAAGCTATTGTTCTTATAAGGAGTATCATATTGTCATGGAATAAATTTACTGAGCTGCCTTATAGCAAAAAAACTGGTACTAAATGTAAGAGGGTGGGTGTTTGGGTTACAAATTCTGAAGAAAAGAATATTTTTTGTGAAAACAATGAATGTCCAAGTTCATGGTAGTTTCCATGGCTGGATGACAGCCTCGGAGCCATAGCTGGTTGCCTTAAAGGTGTAAATTTTGGAAAAGCATCTTCCCCAGAAAGCTTGGAGGAAGGTGTTTTGCACAGATTTTGATCCTAATGATAAAGGAGCTCGGGCCCAGTGAAGTATTATTTAAAATGCCATTTATTGAAACTAATGAAAGAGAGGATAGTGTAGGTAACATTGCAGCCCCTCATGTGCTGGGAATGTCACATCAAAAGGCATTGAATGGATCTCCATTCAGGGCACAGCTTGCTGCACTGAACTGATATTTGTACGTTTACCCTTTTTGGTCCTTTGTTCTCTAATATATTTTTCCCTAATATGGACCAGACTTTGCTTTTGTAAGGGGATATTCACAGAATAAAAAGTCCTTTTAAATTTTCTTTTGGTGAATACATATGTGGAAACACAATGCTTATATTTAGTTATCTTTCACCTGAGACTGTAGCATAATAAAACTTGTGTACTAAAGTAATAAAAGTGAGTGCTACTTTGTCAGACTGTATGATACTGCATCCAGACCAGCTAAATAAAGGCACAATGAAGACGAATCACAAGAGACCAGGAAGGCCTCTCTTTTTCTTTAGAAGAATACCCTGCAGATATTTGTTTTCCTGTTAGTCTGTAAGCTTTTTCTTTCTTGCTAAAAAAATGCCTAAAGCCCTGAAATTTCAATGTGTTGATCTGAATCTTCTTCCTTTGTAGTTCTGAGGATAACATTTTTTCCTTATCCGAAAGTCAAATCTTGTATATATAGTTTATCAACCTAAACTGCACATGAAAATAACTCAAAAGATTAGAAAATTCGGTGAGTTTTTGGTTCTGTTTTGGTTTAAAAGAAGTTATGCCAAAATGTTATAAATCCCGATTTTTTATCATTCAGAAGAAAAAATCAGAATCTTCATTGCCAACTTCAATTTTCTATTTGGCAACTATTGCTTTCCTTACACAGTTTTATAAAGAAAATACACCCAACATCAAACTTTTTCTTCCTTGCATGGCTTACAATTAATGCGGATCTTTGCAAAAAACAGATAGCACAGAGAGAATCCAGAAAAATTCAGGAAGAACCTTCAATTAATCTGCTGTTATTACAACAACTGAGTAGCTTCATACTTGTGGGGTTTGTGAATTCAGAAAAACACAGCTACAGTCCTCTCTTTGTGAGTGGTGCACTTGTAGTCTTAAGGTCTGCACTGTGTTTTCCTAAAGAACATCATGACACTGCTAGTGGCTGGGAATATCCCAGACTATGACTGTTGTCCATGTCCTCTTCAGCCTGATTATATACTGTGCTAGGCTAAATATTAAGATATATTTTTATGTTTAGCTTTTCTAATTTTTCCTTTCTGTCCTTAAAAAATGCACTTTTCACTTATCTGAAAAAGATAATCTTTATTACAGGCAGCCTCAGCATCTTCCATGGCTTCAATAAAGGCAATTTTTAGGCATCTGTACTTGCCTACCACATACATTGCTGTGGACACAGACAATGCTCTTTATTTTTAAGGACCCATGGGGGTTTCTGATGTTGAGGAGGGGCAGTTTTAATTTTGTAGTTTTAATTTTGTTTTTTAACCTTTGAAGCTCCTTGGTGTTTGAGTCTTTTTTAAAACACTTTTTTTATATTGCAGCTAAGTCTCAAGATATAGACTATGAGAAAAAGGTGCTTAAGCTGTCATTTTTAAGTTAAGAGTGTGAAATTAGAAATTGTGCAGGAGTTACTCAATAATTCTTGAAAGTTCAGACCTCAAAGTTCAGAACTAGCAGGAGCCTTTTAATTCCGACAGTGTAAAGTGTGACATTTTTAGTAGCTGCATTATTTGGTGTATCTGAGAAGTCTGAAGAGTTTAAATTTGGGCACCTGAAAATTACCGCCTGACTAAGAAAGAGGCACAATTTTTTTCATTTTGAAGGGCTGGTGTTATCACCAGACCAGCATATGTTTTTCCGCAGTGTTACTTCACTAACTATAGGCAAGACAACTTAAATCCTCTCATATTTTATGTTGCCTCTGTCAGGCACTAACACTATAAAGAAATGTGAACCTTCATGTCACTTACTACTGCCTTCACAAGTGTAGTAAAGAGGAGGGAAGAGAAATCCAAATTCTTCAGAGTCCAGGAGGTGGAGAGGTGAGCAGGTGAGCATTTCTCCATATGACTGGAAGTTCTGTTGTAGCATTTAAAACTGAAAATTAAATATTGCAATATTCCACAATTTATGCATATTAGGACACAGATGAAAGTATTTCCTTCTCTGAACAGTTTGTTTAGGTTTGGGATTTTTCAAACCTCTATATTAAAATGCTGATTGTCAGAACAAGCAAGAGATGATTTTCATGTGTAGTAGGCAGGGATTTTTATCTTCATTTTCTACTTCCTTAGATATTAAAATAGCAAAATGTACTATTTTAAAAACAGAAAGTGATTTGACAGCTCTATTTTCTGATACTCAGCAGCTCCCTATATGTAGGTCTACAGAACCAGCACAGGCATTGCAGTACTTGCTGGCACATCTTTGGAATTCAAATTTCTGTTTTCACCGAATCTCTTTACTTTAGTAATAGACACAGAATTTGCATTTTCAGAAATAGTTGGAGATTTTTTAATATCCATCAGTGAACAGCCTCTTTCCTGGGGCATGGCTGTACTATTACGGGGCTGTGTGTGTAGTGTAACATGCCAAGGACTTGGGAATAAAGATTTATATCCATGGAGAAGCTATATGATGACTTTTGCTCTCTCGAGGGAGGTCTCAAGCCAAGTACATTTGCAGTCTGTCAATGCTTGTTGGCAGATAGAGATGCCCAGGAACACTGAGGTCTCAGAAACAGGATTTTTTGAGTGATTACTCACTGGTACTTTTGTAACAATCCAGAAGAATATTTTCCTGCTGCTTTTTCAAATGCAGGTCTTTATTTAATTCCTGAACAACAGCAAACAACTTAACCCATTGGGACCAGAGAACAAGGTAAACCAGATGTTATTAACCAGATGTTAACCAGATGCTATAAGAAGATTATGTGTTTAATTCCCACATGAGTAAGTTTTATCACATCGTAATGGTAACAACCTAAAAGGCAAGAAGGGGCACTAGGGCTTGGTATTTTGCCTGGCTTTTGTGCTTGGCTTTTGTGTCAGTTACCTATATTGAGCAAGACCAATATGTCTATGCTTGGAAGCTGCCTAGGATAAAGTATTACCATTGGTCCTAATAGAAGACTTAGTCTTCTGTGGCATCACTTTCTACTGTTGTAATGCATCTACCATGAGAATAAAAATTATGAACACCAGGAAACACTAATTTCGTTAGGCTTCTATTTTGATTCCTATTTCTCTCTCTGCTGCAGGATATAGTTTTAAAAATGAATGAGGGAGAAGAATGATATCAAAGGAGGGCTAGGTTTTTCAGTGCTTGTTAGAATAAAAATGGGGGATGGATTATGTACCAGTGTTCTTTGCCAGGCTCAGCCACTAAAGCCTAGCTTCAAGGGTGTGCATGCTGTTGCTAAGGAAAACTGGTTATATGAGTCTCTTACATAACATCATTAATATTTTGGTTTGAAACATGTCATTCTTGTCATCTTGCAGAGTATGCCTTTAATAGCTGAAGCCTTTACTTAAAGCAGTGTTGTGAAACAAATGAAACAAAAGGTTGTTTTAGAGGTACTAATGGAAAAGCTACAACAAAAGAAAGCAGGTTGCAATGTGACTGCAGATAATTGATACTGCCTTGTCTTCTTCTATTCAGAAAAGGCAAAAGAAGGCTGAATTGTTAATTTTAAGACAGTTCTTATTGATAAACCACAGCATGTATCCATTAGGCATAGGATGTGTGGGAGGAAGGGATCAGTAAAAGGAAGTGGAGGAGAGGTTTCTGTAGTATCCAGATGACAGATTACATGAAACTTATTTTCATCTCGTGCATATCTAAACACGTAACGGTTTATGCATTTTAGGTGTGTTCAAAGCTATGCAATCTATAAATGTGTAATTGAAGACTTGCATGCAATCTTCTCAAGACTTTTTCTTTCTAGGAACTGAACCTCTAACAGAATGCTTTATTATTTTAAGCTCTCACATGATGCCTGTATTCCTCACTCATACTACATCTTCTATATTGGCATCAGGACTCTTGGGATGACCATTATGAAAAAAATAGACATAATGGATTGTAATAAATGAGTCAAAATATCTTTTAGAAGAGAATAAATTATTAGAGAAAAAACTGGTGGGCAAAATCTTCTCTTCCATCCTGTCAAGAAGCAAAACATTTTTAGATATTATGCTGTTGATTCAAGAAAATTTCTCAAGTTTCATTCATAGTCAATCAACAACAAACCCCAAAGGAAAACCAAATAAAACAAACAAAAATGCTCTGAATGAAACCCTACACTTGGAATGGTTTTAGTTATAGAAGCTTAGATTGCACCTGATTAAGGACTAATGAAAAGCTCCTGTTATTCTGGCGCTGAAAAAAGCCACTGCCTCACAGCCCTCTCTCCTTTACCTCACTTGTGTAGGGACCGCCTCAAAAATTCTGCTGTGTGTGCTAACAGCCTGTGTTGCCTGTACATGAGTATTTGCCATGATTTGATTGATTGTTCTGAAAAGTAAATATAGGACAATTCTTACATCTCTTTGGGCTCCCTGCCAAGTGTACCATTGCCTTTCTAAGAGGAGATTGCTAGAATATTTGAATTTGAATAACAGACTTAGTCTCAGTAATACTGCTGCATAAATGCAAATTGCTATTTCAGCAAAAAATGTTCACCTGTATGCACAAATACATTAAAAATAGCATCATTTTGGATGAAAAAGTAACACGTATTTGTTGTCACTTAATTTGATTTCTAGACAAAGTAATGGAAAAAAAATCCCTTAGAAGGTGATAGGTAAAGAGTTTCTGTGCCTAATTTTATCTGCATACAAAATGGATAACATCCATTACTGAGAAAATAATTCAAGGCTTACCTTATATTCATGTCTGAGCAGGATGGAAGACACTACTGTTAACTCTTGATGGAGTTGTAAAACTCCATGCAGCCTGTCCCCTTCTTTGGGAAGCTGAGTTTGATCCCTAGAATATTCTGTCCAGAAGAGAAGCACAACAAATGGATGTTTTACCCACCTTCTGAAGATTTCCTAAGTAAATCTAAAGGACAAACACCTAGTAACTTACCACTTTCCCTTTTTCAGACAAAGTAGTGGGTGTGGGCTTAAATTGCTTTTTCCCAAGACAGTTGACACCCTCTCAAGCCTTGTCCTTATTCACTGCTATGTATTCCAGAGCTATAGGAACTTGATCAGAGAGGCCCAGAGGTTTCTCAAACAACACTACAGGGTGTATAGGTCACTGCAGACTTCTGTAATTTTTACTAGTTTATACTTCTGTATTTGGAGTAGTTAGTTCACATTTTTCCAGACAGCATAATGGGATCCATTCAATACTTCTGTCTTTATGACCTACCATTTGCAAAGACTTGGAGAAGAGGACATTTATCCAGTTATGACCAGGCCAGTGTGAAATCCAACAAAGACGGGCCTGTATTACTTGCAAGTAAAAAATTTACTGTGTAGTTAGGTAACATCAGTATTTTTTAATGTATTTTTGAGCTTACGTTACAGAGACTTCTGTAAGTGTACACTATCCATAGATTCATTGCCTTGGTCATTGAACAAAATCATCTACAACCTACAGATTTTTTTGTCATTAAACTGTCATTATGTAGTGTACACTTTCATGTCTTACTTAGTGAAATCTATCTATAATTCCTTGAGAGTAGGAAAATCACTGCTTTGCTCATAGGCTTTTAGTTAAGATCTGTTACTTTGAAATTTCCAGAGGTTAATTCAGATAAAGATGCCAGAAAGTTCTCTGCATTGTTTTTATTTGCTTCGATTGCGATGGTAACCATCAGTAAACAAGAGTGCAACATGGAGATCCAAGCACCAAACTTTGACTAAACAATATCAGCAACTGCTTACAGACCTTTTGAGTTGACCGATTTGAGAGACATAATCGAGGCATATTGTGTGATAGAAGGAGGGTTACAATCCAATTTTAAGCAGGAATATTTTACAACCTTACCTTTGACTGACAGATTTTAAGGCCAAAAGAGATTATCTAGTCACGTATGTCCTGCATTTTACTGGACATTATATTTCTTTCAGTTTCTTTCAGAGATTAGATGCATGTTCTGAAAAGATTTCCTGATTCGATTTGAGAGCACCAGGTAATGAACAATCATTCCCTGCTGTTATTTACCTGTGCTTTTAAAATTTTTATCTTATTTCTATTTTGAATTTTCCTGCCTTTCATTTCTAGCCACAGGTTTCCATCTTTCCCTGCTAGATTAAAGACTTCTCTCTCACATTTTGAGGGAGCTTAAACACCGCAATCAAGCTACTGCCATCTGGTTTTTTTGGGGGGATTTTTTGCTAAGATAAACAGACTGATATTTTTAAGTCCTTTTTCACCTGAATTTTCTGCAGCCTGGAATAATTTTGCAGCTTTTTTTTCTATATTATCTCCAAATTTTTCAGTGACATTTAAAAATGAACTGTGTGCAATATGCAGAACAGGAGGCAGTTTGCCAGTATCAATCTCACCAGTGCGATCTAGAGGCAGAAAATCACCACTGCTTTTCTTTACTCCTCCCTGCTTGTTCCTTCTGGGTTTTATCAAACCACATAGAGTCTATATTTTGCTGGGAATTAATTCTTTTTTTCTGTTATGATGCCCTTTAGAATGTCTTTGATTTGTTAATTAATATAATAGCAGTAAGAAAACTCCAGAAAATCCTTCAGCCAACTTACTCAAAATGTGTGGAAAAAGTTATACAGGCCTGTTTATGTAAAACTACATAATTATAATAGATTCTTTTAACAGTGTCCTCAGATAGAAATAAACATCATTGGATCCCTGCAAAAATTTTGTTGGCAAATCATTGTGTTCCTTTCCAACCTGGAGCAGAAGTATTTGTTTTATTTTTTTGTATCATAATTTACAATTTACTATATCCTTTGTTGAAATATTAATGAAATTTCTTTATTCTTTGTGTGCCTTGAAAGCTGATTACTTTTTTTCTTTAGTTATTTCAGCCACAGCTTTTCCCCCCACATCTTACCTCTCATGTTAGTATATTTCCCACTTACTTTCCTCTTCTTATTTTCTACATTTTTCATCTTTCAGTTCTTATCATTGCTTTTATGGGTTCAGTCTTTCCTATTCACTGTAGCACACTCCTCATTTTGTAACAGAAGAAATTGGGGCTCTATAGGTCAGTTTTTATTATTACACAGCTGAATTCAGCAGCAAGTCTGATCCATGTGTGCACTGATTCAGGATACAGGTATGTAATGCAAGGGTACAAAAAGTCACATGAAGTTTGTACAGACCATGCTACTTCTGACTCACACTTCTTGATGGGAAGTACAGTTTTTCAGTCTGCTTTTTTAAAGAAAATGAACATGGAAAAAAACCTTCAAAAATGTGTTCCTAGGGCTGATACTGACACAGAAAGAAGTCATTAGCAGGTTTAGAACCTATTCAGTAACCAGAACTACATGTCAGCAGAGCTATGGGACACTGGAGTGCACTGAGTGTGCCACACTCTACACCTGAGAAGTAGGAAACACAACTTGACTCTTCATCCACAGTTTTTCTATGCTTTTCTCAGGTGCTACTGTCAACATGGCAATAGTAAACTGCAAGAACCAATATGTCTTCTCCAGGACACAGACACACAGAAAGTGTCCTTCACTGAATTTGAGCTCTTCTTGCCCGTTTCAGCTGAACCTACTTTTTCTACTCCTTCTGCTTCTTCCCTACGCTCTTTTTCCTGTCTTTTTCCAGCTTCTCATCCTGTTGAAGACTTCTTAGATAAATTTCTTTCTTTGACAGTTAAAGCTTTCAATGCACTGGTTTTCCTGTTTTCCCCCATGTTTATGATAGCTTGGTTCTTTGATTTCAGACTTCTTCCTTCACCAGCTCCCAAAATGATACTGTTCCCAAATAGTATTGTTTTTAATACTCATCTCCTCACTCTGGAGTCAATCTCTGCCTTCCTACTCTGTCTTTCTCTGCAGAAGCTTCCATTATCTCTGATGTAATTTGTGGTTGAGTGGGTTTTTGCACACTGGCAAGGGGCAGAAAGTGTGCAGGAGTTGGAGTCCATGAGGCTCCCAATAGACTATGGCAGAGGAGATTTTGTGCTTAGGTGGGGAATGTTCTGCTTAGAACATGTGTTTGTTGACAGTCTTTGAAAATCCCTCATCAGTCTCCATACTCTTAAAAATTCCTAATTATTTTTCCACTCTGTCAGAGAAAGGGAAGGTGGGAAGCAAAAAGAGTAAAATTAAGGCAAAGGACTGATCCTGTTGTATTTCAGATCATCTCTACCAGCATTCTTGTTGAAAGCATTCTAAGACTTTGAAACATTATTGGAGAGGACAATAAATTCTTTCTTTGAATAAATGGCCTAAAAGAGCCAAAGCTTACCCCTATGAGTGTGGAAATAGACTTGCCATAAGACTGTCAGTTTTGTTCTAAATTTGCAAACCACGGCAGCAGGTATGAAATAGTTTCTTTAGTCATTGAAATCATTGCCATATAATTTAACTAGAAAATTCTGATTTTATTTAGAACTGATAAATATTGTAAAAATTGACCTCAGAGGACAAATGCCTTGTTTATACCAATGCTGTGCTAGTAGTTTGTAAGTCACTTACTGCATAGCAGTCTGACACCTATGCTTTGTGATAAAAAATTATAAGGCAACCTCATCTGTAAAGCTGTTGATTTTTAACAAACCAAAAGTAATAAATTCAAAAATACCTATTTTTGACTAAGAATGAGAATCACAATGTCACGTATTATATATTCATGATCTCTGGAGATGCATTATAATTGTGCTTCCCTTAGGAGGATTCTTCTTAAAAACCCCTAAGTTTAGGATTACAATACCACATTTCAAAAGCATTTAGTGATCCATTATAGGACTGACAGAAATATATAAGCACAATAGCTGCCTATTTCACAGCTTATGCTCCAATTCTACCTTTATACCTTAATACTTTTTAGACTATGATACATCTTTAGGCATTTAAATATTTCTGAATACCTGGATCACAAATGCCTTAAAGCAACAGACTGAAATCGATTTTATGTGAATATAGCTTTCAGAGCTTTGGAAAATTTGTGTTTCAGATTTCTAAAAATTGAGCAATTAGTAAAATAAATATACAAATATCTTATGAACCATTGAAAGAGACCATCAAGGAAAATTAGGAGCTCTAAAAATTATGATAAAATATTTAACACAATAATGTCTTTTTAAATTAACTGTTCTTGGCTGAGACTTTAGGTATCGATTTATGAAAAGCACTGGCTTCATTTCATGAAATTATAGAAGTGTTTGTAATTCACATTCGGATATTTAGTAATAATAATAGAGATATGAAGTAGGAAGTGAATCACCTGCATACATGCATGTGGGTGGATTTTTGTGAACACACACACGTATGTGATAAATTGGGTGTGTCATGCAAGATAAAAGAGTAATTTTAGTGTCCTAATAAGAAGAAAGTGAGGAAAAGAAAATTTTAAAGAAAATTCTGACAGATTTCAGGGGAAAGTTTCTTTTCCCCCCCTTTCTGTCTCAAAACCAATTGTCATCTTTCCTCAAATTCTTTCTTAGTTCCCTTCTATGACAGAGATGCCCTCTTTCTTCCACAGTGCTTTTCCACTGCCTCTTCTACAGTGGCTTGGTAATATTAAAATTGATAACACTGGAAGGGATGAAAAATGTGAAAATTAAAGTGTTCCTCACATTTTTGTCAATCCAAAGAATAGTCAGCACATACTGCAGTCCTGTTAATAGGTGAAAGAAATGGTACATTTGGAGATAGCAGAGGGGCTACCACATCCCCTCAAGGAAGGGAGTTACAAGGCTCTTTGCAGGGATGGAGCTGAACACCTCTGTGCTGAAGGGTCTCTGCACTTAGATTGCAGTTCCATTTACCTGCATTTACAATCTTCCCCATTTCAGTTTTCAATATTGTGTAATCTCCTTTTTACTAGTCTTCCGTGTGACACCAACATTTGATTCCATGTTCTGCAGTGCTTGCAGTTTGCATGGGTTAAGATGTAAACTAGATTTTACTAGATGTAGAAAGTGTCCACAGCTCAAAAAAATGAAGACAGCTTGTACTTTTGTCATGATGATAGATTGTAAGAGATATTAGAACAGTAATGGATAACGCATTGCAGGGTTTGTCTTACCCTTTAAGAAATTGATCTGTTATTCATCCAGGGTTGCAATGTTTTCTATTTGTTATGTTTTGCTTTGTCAAGTCCTATTGTTTCAGCTAAAAAAATCCCACAAACAAAGAATCCTAAACCAACAAACAAACAAAAAAAAATCAAACCAAAACAATGAAACAAAGAAAAAACACCAGTAAGTTGCCACATAATAAACTGAAACCAAATAAAAGTTTAAAAAACCCAATAGATTATTATTCTTGCCACATTAAGAAGTGGAAGAAGACAGAAATATGTCTTTATAGTTCTCTTAAAAAGCCTTGTTTAAACTGTTTAAACTTAAAAAGGTTTGTGTAAACACAAATTAGTGTGTTTTGGAAACCTTATTTCATATAACCTTTTCTTAGGTACTTTCTGTATAATAAACTTTCCCAATATTGTGATGAGGAATAATACTTAATGTCCTTGTATTATTCTGTAAGTACTACTTTTGTCCATACAGATACCCAATTTTTCTGAAAATTGTCATTAAAAGATGTAATTCTATTCAAATAAATATTGTAAATACATAATTGTGCTTTTGCTGTTTTAACAGTTTCTTTTAATATTAAAAACATTGTGTAACAGAAGAAAAATTCATATTGTTGCAATTAATCATAACTATGACAGCATTTAGATTAATAAAAAGGGTATAAGGGATTCAAAAGACAAAAAAGAAAAAGGAAAACAAAAGAAAAGATAGCCTACCTATAAATATTTTTTGCAACTGTGGACCTGAAGTGAATAAAATAAACAAAATAAAGGGGAAAATTAATTTTAGATATTCTTCTGAAGTGAATGTCTGTGTAAGATAGTACCTAAGAAATTTTAATTTCTTTCTTTCCACACAGAAATTTGAACTTCAGATCAGAGACCAGTGCTATCTTAGAGATGCAGAATATCCTCCTGATTTAAGAAAAAAAGTCAAACAGATGGGTGGGCAGAGCACTCCTCAACATTGCTTCTTTTAAGGCACTAGCACAGTGACTGAGGAAAGTGTCTTGCCTGACAGTATCTCAGGATAGAAAAAGCTACCTTAGGAGTCTAAGGCAGACAGTTCTCACAATGATTTTTCTATTCCTTTGCCTGACCTCTCTCTAAGGAAAACATTATTGCCTCAGTGCTTATAATCTTATATATAAGTATGCAACAGAACATAGACCTTCTCCAAGGATTTTTCTAGAAATTACAAATAAATATGATTAAGTCTGCAATCCAAATGAGGTAGAAAAAACAGGCTTAGCTTTGGCTTTGTTACCTGTGGATCTAAATTTGAGTCAGACATTATCAGTCATTGTCTTTTCATCCTCCTGAAGCATTAGAGGGTGAAGTACTCCCGTGAGGAAAATGCAGACAGGAAACTTATTCCACAGTTCCTCATTACAGCAAGAACCTCAAGGCAATTCCGACATTGCTGCTGTCCCCTGGCATTCATGAGGCAGTGGGTTAAGGCCAATTAATCCATCTACTCTTGACACTCTTTGTTCTGCTACCAGCCCACTCCCATCCTGTGAAGTTCCCTTTGCAGTGTTCAGGAAAGCATATATACTTTCTTCTCTTGAAGACTCATGCTAAAGATGTCTTTGGCTTAAACAGCACCAAGTTTGCTATATTATCTTATGAATCCTCAGCATACTGTCTAGATCTCCCTGTGGATGGTATTTGCAAATTTTATTGTTACAGCTGTGTGCTTCTTCGATTCAATAAATGAATTCACCTATCATTTTAATTGCAAGTTCATCCTGCAGGCTGTTATTTATTATGAATGGAGAAACCACACAGATTTGAAAAGGCTGAAGCACAAGCTGAGGGCAGTCTGTTGTAAGCAGTGGAGGAGGAATCTGGGAGGCAGAGGAGCTGTTTTCCTGTAATCACTGATTAGACTCTTTTTTACCTTAGTGCATCAGTCTGTGAAATACTAAGTAGAAGTTGAATGGCTATTCCTGTGTCTTTTTAAACCTCACTCCTGGATAGCAAAATTCAAAATTGTAACCTTTTAGCCAAATTCTAGTAACGTCAACACTACCACTGATGCTTTTAAAAAGCTTGAGACCAGCTGCTTATTTTCTCAGCTGATTGAATTTTGCCAAATCACATGTCAATCTCTTGAGAATGTTTTTTGGTCTGTTAAATCATAATACATACTACAGCGACTGAACTGCAGTATATCCCAGAAAGACAGCTGCAAATCTACAGCTATGTTTTAAGGGCATTCCACATCCCCTGTGTTATCACAGTTAATTACAGGAAGACTCACCAGTTTGAATTCTGTCTGTAATGTGAACCTATTTGAAATTCTGATTTGGAAGAGGACCCTTTGAGGAAGACAATCTATAAACTCAGAGCCAAGACTTTCACTGCATATAAAATGAGTCCCTTCATTGGCCATGATGTTTAAAGTGAGTGAGAAAGAGATTACATGCGTGAGTAAGAAATTACAAATACAACACAAAAAAGAAAATCTTGTGACAGTTTAACAATATCATTTTACATCTTAGGGTAAATTTTGTAGTCTTTTTCTAGGGAAGATCTTTATCTTGTTCAGTAAGTTATTAGGGAAATTAATCTTCTTTCAGCTATTATTGTCAACATTTCAGAAATATGTTTCAGATACATTTAAGCATGTGACTAACTAAATAATGAAAATGCAAACATTTGTATTTATGCATTTTCTTTTACAGAAAATAGCACTGAGGCAGGCTGAACCAATAGCTCCTCTGCTCTTCACAGGCTACCACCAGGCTTAACAGCTTTTTAGGGAAAACAGCTACCTGTGTGTCCTTTGCTTCTCTCAGTCAGTGTGGAAAGTAAGAATAATTCTGATGCATTTTCACTGGCTGCCTTTTATAATTTCTACGAAATCACAATAAGACTGAGCTCCCAGCATTGTGCAGTATAGGAACAGCTCCCACAGTCTCTACCCCATCACCAAACTCCAAGTGCTCAGCTGCTACATTCGCTGAAGACTGTGCTCAACATCATGCTCTTGATAATCTGTGACTCTGGTTAATAATAAGTAAATAAATTATTAGGTATACCTAATAGAAATAAGCCTCAGTGGCTATTCATTGATCGGTTTATCCTTAACTAAGATGCATTTCCTGTTACCCATGAATGCCCTATCAGATGTGTGACTTCAGGTATAAAACATCTAACAGACACAATAGCAGCATCAGTGTTTCTCCCCAAAACACTTTGCTATCTTCACCAGAAAAAACATGCAAAGCTGTTTGGCATCTTCAGTGGCCTTAAAGTAGTTTGTGAAACCCTATTCAAAGCCAGATATGTGATATCCTTTTTGGTGTGAACACCATCAATAAGAAAGAAGCATGTAGATGTTCTGGGAACCAAGAGCCCCAGCACACAGGGCACAGCCACATTATCTGGCAGTGCAGCTTTAATGAATTCTAGCAGCTTCTGGCTGAGAGCAAAGCAGGCAGCATTAGCCCATTGCAGCAGAGCTCCCACATGTCTTAAAATATGCAGTAGCTGAATATCAAGTATTACCACTTTGTGACCAAACATGCACAGAATAATTTGAAGATTAAATCTGAAGCACAAGTAAGTACATACAAGACAGTATAAAGAAAACATAAATAGTATATACTGCAAATACTTACTACAAATACATCAATGCAAACTACCAGTCTTCATGATTTGAAAAAACTAAAAAATAATGGTAGCTGTTATTTTATATAAGAAAATATACAGCTGTTATTTGCTGCTTTAATCTGATCTGGGATAGTTAAAATATAAAAAATTAAGCAACATTTATCAGAAAAAACAAATCACTTTTTAGGCATAGTTCTTAATTGTATTAATAGTCACTGGATGCTTTTAGTGCTTAAGAAATGCACCATATCTGAGTTATATGTAATTTTTAATTAAATTAATTAAGAATTAATTTGACTGTGCCTAGAGGAAGGTGGGGAACGGGAAGAAGACTGAAAAGGACATTTGCATGAATGATCTCATTTGTGGACCAAGACATTTCTTGAAATAGTCATCATGCCCATGACAAGCAGATTATATTGATTTTTGGAACTCCTTTCTTTGGTAAAAGTATTTCGACACCTTGAAGATTCATCATCAGCATAGGCAAAATTTATCTACAATTTTCCAGCGACATACAAGCAACATTTTACATTTAAGACTTAACTTTAAGGCTTAACATTTTAAATTTAAAGCTTAACTGATGTGTGCGTTACCCTGTGAATTAATTTCTGGTAATTGACCCTGATGAACATAGAAAAAGTTATGAGATCAATAATATTTAGATACTTATCTGCCTACCACAATCTGTGCTGAATTTGAGAAGACAGTATTTTCCAAGACATTTTTTTTAACAGAGAAAAAAACTGTCAAAGAAGATAAACTATCTTTAAATCAGAAAATAGCTTCTTTCCTGCTGTCTTATCAAACAACACCATATAGTCTAGAAAAGTGTGCATTCTGAATTGCTAATAGAAAAATTTTTATGTACTGGACTGCAAGTTATAACACTTGATTTGGGTAACTATGTTTAAATAAGTTTGCCTCCTAGAAATAAAACAAAGCATGTGGGATTGTAGTATTTAGTGATTTACTGGTTTTTTTGCCAGATGGGTGTGAAAATATTGCAAAAATTACAGAAATTCAGGTGTTACCCTAAAATAATAAGCAGGAAAGTGTAAAATATAAACAGAAAATAAAATTTGGAAGAGACATAAGTGCCATCAGAAACTTATACCCAGAATTTGAAGTCTGGCTGTGAATATCAGTAAGACACCTTAAAGGTTAGTCAAAAATTTTGCAGAAATTTAATCAATATTTCAGTAACGTTGAATTAAAGATTATATTGTTATTGGTAATTAAATGGGACAGGGAACATGGACTGCATGGCTCAGCATGTGACCCTGGCAACTAAAAATGCTGCAGGATCATCTCCAAAGAGCCACAGATGCTGAATGGATGCATGACACTCAAGGGCTACTAAAGAGTAAAAAACAGAGATCATTGTCTGATCACAAAATCAGGCTGTAAAAAACACTGCTCACATCAAGACACAGTGGAATGAGTCCTGGCATGTCCTAGTCCCTCAGCTTTGTCCAAGAACTCTCTAATCCATTGACAGCTAGAAAACATTCAAATGGAGCTGTGTCCTGAAGGGTTAACAATATGACTAAACATGGCTCAGCCCCTTGCCTCTCAGGTATGGAGAGTCCACTCTGATCAGTTCCTAGGTGTTATGTTCAAGGAAAGAATCATTTAGCCATCTACCACTACTATATTTCCAATATTCCTATATTATAGTTCCTATGTTTCTAAAAGGATTATAAAAATCTGTTAGGTACAATATTGAATGCTTTTGTTTATTCAGAAATAGAAATACAAACATTATGGCTGCAGTTAACTCTCTAAATAGTGTATTTTATCTGAGTTACAAACCAACGCAGGGATATGACGCTGAATTAGTAAAAAAAGTGCAGAGCAGTTCAAAGGTCTTGAAGAAATTATATTTAAGCAATTTAATGCTACCTCATCAAATTATAAAGAAGGTAAATTCTCCCATTTGTATTTTGTAATTCAAGTATGGCACAAAATAAATTATTATCTCTATTCCTGTGTTTGTTGATGTGTTGATATATAATACATAATGCATACATAATGCATTTTTTAAGAGCTGTCTGAATATTTATCTACCATATAGGTATGATAGCTAATTTGGAAACTTAATGAATTGTTTTTATTGACTAAAAATAATTCTTTATTTTTATTTCAGTTACAACCTTCCTTTCAAAGAATGATCTCATGCTTAATATAAGAAAACTCATACCCTGCAAGCCTGCATTATTTAGTACTCTCCATCTTTCAATGTATTATTTAACTTTCAACAACATACCTGAGGACATAATCCGACACAACGGTAGCCAAGCAAACTCATCCTTTTCTGTCTAAAATTCCAGATAAATTTTACTCATAATTTTTCGTCTTTATTTTAAATGAACTGTAAAGGCTAGCTTCAGGTAATGAACTGAATTTATTGCTATAAGCTAATAACAAAGCAAAACAAAAGATAAAAGAATAATACTTCAGCTTTCATTCAGGAATATATTCTGCTTGCACATCTGTCTTGAAGATGGTAAGTAAATTCAAACAAAAGTTAAAGAATATGGCTAGACATAATACTTTTAATACTTCCAAGCCAATGCAACTTGATAATCAGTGTCAACTCCTACTTTTGATAACAGAAAACAATAGCTAAAATAAAGAAAATAATACAACTCTAGAATGTATGTTAAACAGAAGAATTATGCTTAATACACATACTTAAATATCTGTCATCATAGCAATGAAAAGATATTATTTTCTACATTAAACTTTGCTTACAGTATAAAATGATTTATGCAGGTGCCCAAAACATAAATGCATACATATTCATTTTTCAAAACTGCAATTTCTTTTATTAAGTAAATTTGCAAGTGATTCAAAAATACAGGGACATGAGTTACAAGGAAATTTGAATTCAAATCAGTAAACAATTCACACACTTGAAGTTTCATCATTGATTTTCAAGCCTATAGAGTACACAACCAGTAAGTATTTCTATTCCTGCAGGAAAAATAACCTGATTACATCACAAACTACTATTATCAGTTTAGCAACAAAACCAAGTATTTGCTAAAAGTAACATTTCTTGTTTCTTCAGAATGTTGTTTTAAAGGCATAAATAACTCAGATACAGAGAAATGTGGTTGTCACTCAAACTAATATTGACCAAATTTCACTCGATTTGATATTTTTAGATACATTTATAAACTTCCCTTATTTTAAAAAATTATACTTGATGTAGACTGAGGAGGGACTTTGGGAACTTTAGGAATTTTCCTTCTTGTTCTTTTCCTTCTTTGACTGATTTTCTCTCACTTACCTACTGATCACATACCTCAATTTATTCAGGGAAAAAAAGTCCTTACATTTTTGCTCAATAAAATCATAAGAAGAATTGCAAATGCTTCACACTTTAAAGGCAGATAATTTATTTCAGTGTTTCTGCTGAGATTGAAAACAATGGTGTGATGTAAAACTCTAAAATCCCTATCGATGAATCAAAAATCAAAAGCATATCAGACTCTCATGCACATGTAGAAATTATTCATGTGTAGCAAAATAAACACCATTATTATTCCTTTCTGGTATTGCTATATTAATATATTCATAAATGTAAATCAACAGATTAAACAACTGAATACAGACATGATTATTTTAATGTCAGGTTTACCCTCTGCAGATTAGAAAATAAAGAATATTCTCTCTTTATGAACAATCACTATAGCATGCAGTAAAGGTTTCTTCATAGATTCTGGCCATTTATAGTAAAAGAAATATAGCACTGAGCAGGGGAAAGCAGTGAGACGTCTCATAGTTCACTGGATTCAATTATTTGGTCCCAGTAACTATAGGGACTTCTTTTTTTCTCACTCTTTTTGCCCACAGGATCAAGAATTTCAGGAGTTAAGTCACATTTTTTTAATACACATACATTATATATACAAATATATATATTTTGTCTTTAAGACTCCAAATAACATATAGATGGGGATCCATTCTTGATACCTTTCTTTGCCTTCTTTAGTCTTTTTTATCATGTTGTGGTTGACCTGACATTTTGAATTGAAAATGTAGACTAAAATCTGCAAGACCAATAACATGTTAGTGAATATCAAAAAGACTTACAAAGTGGGTGAAACTTACAGGGGAAAATATTTTAGTAGAAAAAATAATATAACCAGAAGAAAGAATAGGCTTTTAGGCATACAAGCCCTTTTCAAGCCTGAAACAGAAACATCTAAACATTTTTGCCCCAATGGTTGCTGCTACTGTTACACAAAACACTACTACTGCTTTATGGAAGGTGTTGAACTGTATTATATATAATGGTTTAAAATACTATGTCTGAGATCATGGCTATATTATAAAGCAGAGCTTGTATTTCTTTGGGTTTGTTAATAAGAAAAGTAAATTTTCACTGAATAATCAGTTCTGTTTCAGTAACCAGGCCCTCGGTTATTATGCATGTACAATTATTTTTTTTCTGAGAGTGTAAAGACAGAACATCGGTCATTTTATAAATGGGCAGCATAGCTATCAAATCAAAGCTATTGGATATTTATATTACAATAGCTTTCATGCGCTCAAGTCAGAATTGTTGCCACGTTGAGCCAGCTACCAGTCAAACAGAGAACCCTGCTCTCCTAAGATTAGAAATGTAAGAGTAACTAGATTTTCTGAAACAACATTGGGTCATACAGAGTCCAGGTTTCAGTAATTGTATGGGAATGGCTTGCTTCCTGCACCAGCATCTTCCTCGCTTCTGGTAGCCTGGAGAAAACCTAAAGCCTGCTGAAGCAAAAATATTGGTTGGCTGATTACTTGGTTTTATTCTATTCTGTTTATTTAACTGTTTAGGTTGAAGGTGAATAATTCTGGATACACATCTTCTGGAAGACTCAAGAGCCCTGGAACTTGGAGGTCAGGCAGATGACAGTGGAGAAGAAGGTCCAAGGGGTCTCCCAGATTAGCACAGGCAACCAGACGGATCATTACTACAGGTAACAGGAAAAGAAGGTTGTAGTGGGTGATTCCCATTTAATGGAACTGAGGGTCCTCTCTGCTGACCTGACCCAACCCCCAGGGAAGTCTGTTACCGCCCTGGAGTAAGGGTTACTACTATAAGACTCTCTGGACTGATCCAGCCCACTAATTACTATCCACTGCTGGTTGTGGAGGTCATCATTGATAATACTGATGAGAGAAATGTCAAGATAAAAATAACCCCAGGTCACAACAAGCCCTACAGCATTACAGGCTGGGACAGAGGGGCTAGAAAGCTGCCTGATGGAAAAGGACATGTGGGTGCTGTTCAACAGTGTCTGAACACAAGCCAGCTGTGCCCAGGTGGTCAAGAAGGGCAAGGGTGTCCTGGCCTATGTCAGCAGTAGTGGGGTAGCAGAACCAAGGAAACGATTCTTTCTCTGTAATAAATGCCAGTGTGGTCACACCTTGAATCCTGTGTCGAATTTTGAGCTCTTAAATTCTGGAAGGATGTTGATGCTGGAGAGAGTTCAAAGAAAGAAACAGAGCTGGGGAAGGGTCTGGAGCACAAGTCTGTTGAGGTGCAGCTGAGGGAGAAAAGGAAGGTCAGGGTGACCTTATGGTTCATCACAGCTGGAAAAAAATTGTAGCCTGGTGAGGGTTGATCTCTTTCCCAGGGATCTAGAGAGAGGATGAGAGGACATCATCTCAAACTGGACCAGGTGAGATTCAGGTCAGGCATTTAGGAGAAATTTCTTCCAGGAAAGGGCAATTAGACATTGGAATGGGCTGCCCAGGGAGGGGATGAAGTCACTGTCCCCAGGGATGGTTAAGGGAAGACTGAGTGTGGCAGTCAACGCCCTGGTCTAGTTGACCTGGAGGTATTCAATCACAGGTTGGACTTGATGACCTCAGTGGTCATTTCTAACCTAATAGATTCTGTGATTCTAGTAAAGAATTATAGGTTTATGTTCTGAAGTGTCCAGAACAGCATCACTTCTCATTAGTTTTATATATATATCCTTAATTATTTTGGTAATAAAATTAGACGTACCATTCCAACATTTCAATGTAGTTAACAGCAACAAACTAGTTGCCATGAAAGAGATCCACACACTGTTGCTGTTGCTTTATTTGTCATGCATAACTGCCTCAGAAAAAATGAATGAAATTAATATGTGCTGCTTCTGTTGAAAATTACAATTCCCTGCAGTCATGGGGTGCATCCTCTCTTCCTCCTTTTAGACTACTTAAAATGTGAATATGAAGTTCAATGGAAAATTGTGACAGAATCATGTTGATCCACTTAGCAAAATTTGGTAAATATGAAGCAGCAGGTTTTTTCCTTTTACAATTACCATGAGCACTACTGACACAGTTTTTGAAATGTGCAGTCCTTTTCTCTATTTACTAAGAGTTTCTGCTCTTGCAATGTTGCCAAACAGTTGCAAAGACCAATACTTTAGATATTTTCTGCACATGAGTACCTGATCTGTAGGGACATCTCCAGGCATCATGCTAGTCCCATCAATACCCAGCCTCTCAGTACACTGAGGTCCACTCTTCTATCTACCAGCTTGGTCTCTGCTATGCCTCTTTAAGATCTTTCAGGTAGTATTTTGCTCTAGGCAACATGGATTGGAAAAAAAAATTGAAAAAAAAATAACCAGAGAAAAAGCTCTCCAGTTTTCTTTTGTAAAGTTGAAAATGCCAAAAAAAGTTGTATATTAATAAAAAAAAAAGGCAGATTAGAGATTTTTAAAACATAAAAGCTTTTTATACTCCTAGATGTTTCATTGATTTGCAGATCTCTTCCAAGTATTCATTTTGTGAAACAAGCCATAAAGGTGTTAGAAGTACAGTGAACAAGTAGAGAATCTGAAAGGATGGCAGACATTTCAAAGAGGGCCATGAGAACTTGCCCACATTCTCAAGAGGGAAACTGGCTGAACCTGTGATCTGTGTTTCTTGAAGTTTTATTTTCAATTTCTAGGGGGATTCAGAAGAGAAAAATTACACATCCACCTTAGTGAACAACAACAAATTTACAGTCATATTTTTTGTTTGTGGTATAATGACATCTTGATGTGAGTATCAGATTGGGATCCCCTTGTAGTTGTTGGGCATATGCATCACTAAAGCAAACCTTACAGTTGTGAAGCACTTAACGTCTCAGCAAATGGAATGATAGTATTGTACCTAAATTGCTAGCCAGGGAAAATAAATTTAACAGTGATCATTTATGGACACAGTTTGCAGTTTTCGCTTATCTTAATTCTGCTTTCATTAGTAACAGTAAGCAATAATTCAAAAAGTCACAGGCAAAAGGAAAAGCAACTAGCCCCAGTCAAACTGAGGGCCCATTCTGCAATTTATCCTGTTTCAGAGAGTAGCCAGTCACTTATGAATGGGGAAGAACATAAGGAATAACTGTAAAAATGCTTACCCAGGTTATTTTTCTGCTCTTCAGCACCTCAACTCAGCAATTTCGTAATGTGGTCCCATGGTGTTAATAGACTGCGTGGATAATTCTTTCATTAAAATTGTTAGGGAATTTTCTGGTTTTTTTTTTTTTTTTCTTTGGGGGGGGGGGTTGTTTGTTTGTTTGTTCGTTTGGGGTTTGTTTTTTTTTGGTGGATTTGTTTTGGGGGGTTTTTTTGGTTTTTGGTTGTTGGGGGGGTGGGGG
>VWZU01003751.1:48516-69786 GCA_013397095.1 Sterrhoptilus dennistouni | reverse complement strand
TAACACAAAGGATCACTGATAGAGTCAGAATACAACCTGAGCAGGATGGTGGAAGCAGTCCAGGTGAAGTGCTCTTCCTGAAGCAGTGATCCTGTAGAAAGGTCTGGGAGCTCTGGTCCTCTGGGAATCCAGTGGATAAGTGCCACTTGCACTGTCCCACATACCAGCTTATATCCAGGTGAGAATGCTTGGCTCCTCCCCCTGGGCAGAGCATCTCACAATAGGATGAGGAGTGTGAAGTGGGTCCTTGATGGCCCATTAAACAGAGATAACCCCTGGAGGGAGTTACCTGTGACTCATGGGCAAGGCATTGATGGGCCATTAGCAGAAGACACCCCAAAGGTCATTAGCAGAAGAGGCAGGGGGCTTGGGAAAACACTGCCCCACCTGGTTTCAACAGTTCATGAAGATGGTGATAGAATAAATACTTTGTGTACATCCTACACTGCAACCCAGGACACCGTGATACCATGATACCAACCCTTTTTAATCTGTATTAAATTGTAACTTGTGAAGCTTGTGAATGTGTTTCTCCCCCATTTCTGTTTCAAATCTCAGTTCTTCTCTTGCTAGTCTAATTATTAGCAAATTGCTAATAATCATGGAATAAGTAGAAAAAGGGGTTAAGGGACTTGAAGTCTGAAAGCTTGCTGGTCAAACACACATTGTAATCCACAAAGAATGCTGCAGGAGCCAAACTAAATGTTTGTTTAACATAACAAGTTAACTTGGGACAGCCCTTTATGTGTTAGGAAAAGGTACTCTGGTCCTTTTTACAGACCACAGCTCTTCCCTCAGTGACAGAAATTACCAAAACTACTACCTGAGTTGGGAGTAGGACAGAGAAACTGACCAGTCTTCCCCAGTTGAGCCTTAAACCAGCAGGAGACTGCTTTTCAAATGGCCAAAGAAGGAAGAACTCTGAATTATTTTTCTATAGTTTTCAAGATACTGACTCCAGAGAAGCTTTTGTCTTGACCTTTATTTTATATATTTACTATGTAAAAGAAATTGCCCTGACTACTCAGCAGTGACATTTTGTGTTTACTTCAGCTGCACTGCATGATGTTAAACATAGCTAACAGTCTTAATTCATAGTAACCAAAAATACCGCATGCATTACAGCAGTGTTCAGCAAAAGTCACAGATGTGTTCACAGACATCAGTTTGCATCAGGGGTCCCTAAGCTCTGGAAGTACAGAATTTGAACTGGAAGCTTCAGTCCCTTTCAAGCAGTTTCAAGTAATTTTGCAATAACAGGTCATCATCCAGGACTGAAAAATATTTTTTGACTGCCTTTTCTGGGCCTGCTGAAAGCCTGACTTTATAGTAATCAGGCTATAGAAGCCTGAAAGTTTTCAAAAGGGTTTGCAGAGACAACCTGAATGTAAAATACTGATAAATGTGTGTCTCTATGACAGCAGGGTTACCAGGTTGTTCTCATTAATGCCACCTGTAAACCTGGCTTCATTTTCTTTCCTCTTCTATAAACCATGTTTTCAGTATGCCTTCCAAGTGGGCATTTAACAAGAAGACTTGTATAATAAATGTTTTCATATTTCCTTAAGGTTGTCTATAAATGATAAAAGAAAACTTGATAAAGGAAATCCAGATTTGTATCTTGTCAATGTGATTTTATTTCCCTCTTCTGCTGAAAGATATCTTTGGCTAACGAAGACAT
Source organism: Sterrhoptilus dennistouni (assembly GCA_013397095.1). Lineage (NCBI taxonomy): Eukaryota > Metazoa > Chordata > Aves > Passeriformes > Zosteropidae > Sterrhoptilus > Sterrhoptilus dennistouni. The sequence continues at coordinate 68,105 of VWZU01003751.1, read as the reverse complement.
GTATTTTGCAAACTACCTGAAGAACAGGTTCTTAACTTAACTGAAATATCAAAAATTCCTATTTCTGAAATTAGTTTCTGATTTGAATGAAACTTATCAAATGATGTCACTATGAAGCAATTGTCATGAACTGGTAATTGGTTGATTGAATAGTAAAAAGAAACTTCTTGAATTCTTCATTTAGAATAATACTCATTTACTGTTGCACTATTCTTAGAGATAAAATTTTTCACATACCAGTCACAGCTACTGTGACTGTAGCAGCTACTGGCCAATAAACATCATCAGTTAATAATTTTCAGATGTAGTCTCTGTACTCTTTAGCCATACAGAAGAGTAATTATTCATTGTTCGCTTTGCATTACAAGCCATCAAATTCGCTCTGGTTTTCCTTGGTTGACTGAAACTTTGGCAAACAAGACCACAACAGAGAGCTGTTTTAGGTACTCAGATGAATACTTACTGTGAAAGGATCCAGGTACTTCCATGTTGTGTGGACTTTCAGAAATAAAGAATAACACCAATCAACAAATCAAATAATTTTATGCTAAGAGCTATTATTGCTCAGAGAAATCTTGATAGATTTATTTCTAATCCATGTAGTGAAAAGTGTAGAAAGTAAGGAGATATCTATGAATTTGTTTGAGAACAGAAAAATGAATGGCTTCTAAGGCCAAATTTCTAACAGGAAGGCACGGTTACCTCAGCTGCTCAGCTCATACATGCATGCAGGCTGTACTTTGAACCTGTCTTACAATTCCCCATGCTTCAATTCTGCGCAAATGCAATTTGGTTGCGGAGGCTAAAATGGAGCTTCAGTGAGGCTTGTCAAGCTCACCACCTTTGTTGCAGGCTCAAGACTTTTTCATATCCTCTCCTTGGCAGTTTGGACTGAGGCACTTCACTTCCTTAGATCTCCTATTTAGTGCACATATGCAGAGGACATTGTGTGGAGGCTTTTGCTTTTTCATCTCTAGCATAAGTCTGGAAGTTACCACAACTGAATGCAAAATCATAGCTGTCTGCAGGTTTAGATTTTAGCCAAGAAGATATCCTTAACTGTAAGAATCCTGTTACAGTGTTTCTTCCATGCTAGCTTTATCTCTGTCAAACAATGTATGATGGAGGATTTTCCAGTAGGATATGATCCATGGGACATTGTACTGTGGCTGCAAAGAAAAATTACAAAGCTAAATAAATATAGGCAAGGATTGCTGTGTTCAGACACCTTGTAAAATTACATTACTGCATTTAAAACAATTAATACAGACAAAAAACCCAAAACCCAACAATAAAACCTGTTGTAGGACATGAGAGAAACCTGCTTCTGAGATACTTGAGATTTTGCTGCAAAGGAAACCAAACTGAGATGAGTCTTGAAGGCATACCCCCCACCCCCACTCCATTTCCAGACTGCTTGTTTGCACTGGCATGTTGAGAAATGAGTTAAACAAGATAAAAACCAATGTTACTGTAGAGGTGCAGATCTCTTCTCCCAGGGATCCAGTGACAGGACATGAAGGAACAGTTCAAAGATGACTAAGGAGGGTTCAGAGTTGATATTTCTTTATCCATAAGAGAGTGAAGCACTGGAACAGGCTTCCTAGAAAGGTGGTCAATGTCCATTGTCTGTCAACATCTAAGAGGCATTTGGACAATGTCCTTAATAACATACCTGAACTTTCGATAAGTCCTGAATCCTTCAGGTAATAGAAGATTGTTGTAGGTTACTTTAAATTCCGATCTATTCTAATCTAGACTATTTCTTTCCATTCCGTTCTATCTATATTCAAAAAAAGGGGGTTTTCCCATGAAAATATTATTTTTGCCCAGTTACAGACACCCAGTATAATAAAAAATTGTTGGTATTTTTCATTTTTTAAATAATGTACCCACAGTGATCTTCACACGTATTGCAACTCTCACTAGTATATTTATTGTGTATGCTTTGCCTGCAGACTTCAGAGTGATTCCACATTATAAACCTCTTGCTTTACTTTTCTTTTAGCTAAGAGCCTCTGGCTGTGGATAATATTTTATATTTTTATATTTATATTTTTATATTTTATATTTTGGATGGCAATCTACTGGATCCATGGGTCATGTGTGTTGCCCTTGTCATAATCCTGTAAGTGTCAACACACTTACACACGTGTTTTATTAAATCCTCTCATGGTTGTTATATTAGTAGTGTACAAACATAACTACACTGATACAAAGAAGTTAATTTCAGATAAAACTAAATTAACACATGTACAAGAAAAACTTGGTTTGTTTAATTTGGACTCTACAGATACCCAAGTAACTGCTCGAGAATTACATTAAGTCAGAGATTGTTCTCTATTTAATATTACAGGCAAAAAATTCTTTAAATGGTCTTCACCAGAGTCAAATCCAAGTTCATTCAGAAGATGAATTCAGAAAAGGTGAAATTTATTGGAAACAAAACTATTTAGAACGACACACCTGGCAGCAGCTCCTAGCTCTGCTGGTGGGTAGTTACAACCCTGGCTCACTGGACAGAGAAACAATTGACACTGGTAAGCTAATCAGGGGTTGTAGCCCTCTTTTTGGACTCTCTCTAATAGCTATAGATCTTTACTATAGTGAGACACCCAAAACTGCCTCCCACACGCAAGTGAGGCTGCTCCATTGCAAAACAGAGCAGCACAATCCCCTTCTTTGCCTGTCTGGTGATGCCTGGCGTAATGCCCCCCTGGCATCATAGTTGGCGTTCCTGACTGCCAGGGCACATGTTTAACTTGCCATCCACCAAGACCCACAGGTCCCTTTCTGTGCCACCCTCCAGCATCTCATTCCCTGGTCTGTCCATACATCCAGGGTTGCCCCATCCCAGGTGCAGAATCCAGCACTTTCCCTTGTGTAACTCCATATCGTTGATTGCCCAGCTCTCCAATTTGCTGAGGTCTCCCTGCCTTAGGGAGAGCCAACGTCTCCTCCCCTTTTATTTAAGCAACATTGTCAGGCTTAGTGTACCTTTGAGGTAGGAGAGAGGATAGATGGAGAAGGTTAGTCTATGGGCTCCCCTGTGTGTGTATGAATCAGCAGTGAGAGAGCCAAGAGCCATTACTGTTCAATATCAAAGGAGATTAACTGCCCAAGAATTTTCATTATTCTGTCATTTCCCTTCCTTCCCCATGTATTGACTCTGTAGGAAGTTCACATCTCATGCTCTTACAGGAACTTCAGTATGACTTTTAATGACATTTGCTGCAATGGCCTTTAGGTAGATTAAGAATTATCATAATGCAGCGTACACTAAAAACCCTCTCTTCTGCTCTTAGTCTCATTTCAGAGTAGAGAGAACGCTTTAATCACACTTATATTACCACTAAACTTGCTGCAAGCAGAGTAATGTTCCATCTATACCTTTTGATTGGGTTTGTCTTGCTTTTCAAGTGTGTAAAGTTTGGTATCTCTTCTAAGAACTAAGATCTAAAATTATTTTGGTTGGAATTAGAACTGTTGCTAAGTAAGAAAAGCCTTTCACTGTAATTTTTGTTTTCTTTTACTCTCATTTAGTTCTTAAAACATTAATCTTATCTGTACAGAGACTGACAATACAAAATATGTCAGTCTATAAACTGGGAAATATGCCTATTGAGAATCTGGAACTCTGCATATTTATACAATATTATTTCAGATATATCAAAAGGTCACAGACCTAACATTTAAAATTTTCATATCTTTCATTAAAAGGCTGCAACTGGCATCTAATAAATATCAAACCATTTAATCGCTGATATAATTTATATCTATACATTCTTTATGGCACTTTTAGGACAAATTAAATTTTGCCATCTTTTGAACCGCCACTTGAATGAAACATGGCATCTCTTTGATACACACTAGGTGAAATGTGTGCAAAACAAGGAGCCAGAGAATTTGTTAAGCCTACTACTTCTCTGAACTTTTTCTCACTCTTACTGCTGAGTTTGTAGCCACAGTGGGCTTTTAATACTATAAGTTGCAACAAACTGAAGTGTAAGGTTTCCAGTAAAAAGAATTAATTTGGTTTCTCATAGAAACAGCAGCTTTTCAAATCTTGCTTTACCATCCATTTTGCTGGTATTTTTATCTGACCAGGGGTGACATAGCTGTGCAGGATTTTCTTTTATCCCCTCTTATATTTCAAGCTTTTTTTTTCTGTCTCAGACCTGTCACTGACAATCCTTTTGTGTTTTCCTTGGTGCCTCAGAGGTTTATTGGTAGAGTGCAGTAGTTGAACTTTTAGAAGTTTCATCTGTACCTCCACAGAGACTGCTTCAGTGAGGGCCACAGAGCTGTCACCATTAAAAGTGAGAGACCCCTGTAGTTAAACTGTCTCTAGTGTATTTGTTTCTGAAAATGACAGCAGAATGGGTAAATGGATTTCTTTCAACCACACAGTTGCCTTTCAGGTGGACACAATTTTCTTGAGGTCATGTAATGGGGTGAAGATGTGCTAGGAAGTTGGCCAATTCTCTTATTTTATTACTGGTGATTTGTTTGATTATGGACTTGATTATTAACAGTTTGAAAGAAATCAATTGTTGGCAAGCCTATTAATGTTAAATACTTAAACATCACAGAAGCCTGTGCTTTAAACACAATAAAACATTTATTAAATGTCAAATATCAATGAATGATTGATGGAGAATTCACTAATTGAGTAGAAATCTTGGGGCTACTGTGATGACCATAGTGAATTGGAAATTCACTGCAAATAAAATGCTCAGGGATTTTGAGGCATTTTAAAGGTAATTTTCCACATAGTTTCCTGTGAGTGAAATAGTCTTATTTTGAAATAATTATAGGGCCTTCTCCTGAAAATGTTCCTATGAACAGTCTGTTAAATGTAATGGGACTATTCAAAAAGATATGTGCTCCTTGCAACAGTAAAGCTTTGCAAGTTATGGAAATACATCATCTTTCCTTCAGCCATGTAACCTACTAAAATTCTAAGCTGTGAGAAAGATTGTTTGAATTTTTTTCTCCTTATATGATATTAAGTTGTGATATTTATTTTGTTGTTTTGGAGGCACCTGTTTTGTCTAGGATTAGTTGTTGATGATTTCACATCATTCATTGTTCATTTATAATTTTTTTTTATTTTAGAGGGACTTTTTCATAATGTTGTATCTTTCAATCTTAGTAGATATCCATTGTACGCAACTGATTTTTTTATAATAGTATAAAAGAGTCTCCTTTTTTTGTGTTTTCACTTGTTACCCTGCTAACATAAAATTTTTTTCTGAGAAACATAACAGTAGACATACATGTCACAGGCTATGCAAGATGAGGACAGTCTGCAATCTTGGTAGAGGTAGTATTTTAATGTTCTTTGGATGAAGATTAAATTAGTTCTAATTATCTAGCCTAATCCTTAATTTGCTCTGATAAGAAAAAGATGAATGCTCTGTAAGGAGGTGGTGGGTGTATAAAAAACATGCAGGTGAAAAAAAAAAATTTTGCATCTACAAACTGGGATGCGAGAATTTTTCTGTCTCAGTACTGACTAGAGATTTCTACCATATAGATACCATGTACCATTTCTATCTACTAGAGCTTTGAGATGAGCTATATCATTTTCCTGATGCTCTTTACCTGATGTGTGCTGGAAGTTGCCATGGGAATTAGCCCCATCTATGACAATTTCTGTGCATGGAGGGTTTGCAATATCAGGGCCTCACTGCTAATAAGGATTACTTTGCCCTCTTTGGTTACAGTTCTGAATGAGAAGAAGAGCTGCTACATGCATCAGTTATGTATTGTGCTTGGCAGCCTCTTATACTGCTTTAAACTGTCAGTAGATAGTAAATGAGTGAATGGAGCAATAGTAAGCAACTAAAGATTCTGCAGTGTACTGTCAAAAAAGGAACCCAATCGCTCTCATTTCTGGTTGTGGACAGATCAAATGGAAATATCAGCTCCTGGGTAAAATATGATATAATGGATCTCTGCTTACAAATCACTTCTTGTCCTTTCTTTCTCTCTCTCTCAGCAAATTTAGGAGCGGATTCTAAACTCTTTACCTTGATATTTGTTCTCTACGCTGATCAAGCAAGCTGGAAAGATTTGGAGGATAAGGCTGTGTGTGGCAGGAGTGAGGGCATCTGAATTCTGCTCTCAGTGGCAGTGTTGGGCCTACAGAGGTACTGATGGCAAACAGTGAGAAATAAATCATCAAAGAATTTCTTCATTGTGTCTACAAGCTGGAGATACAACTGATAAGAGCAAAGTGTTATCACTTTCAGCAGATTCACAGACAGAGTCATGCAGGTTGATATCATGGCTCTTGAAAACCTGCACAGTAACATGCATCAGTAGAGACAAGCCAAGGTTTCCGAGACTCATTTGAACGCTGAGCAGAGACCAACATTCTGCATGTAAGGACTACAAATAACTATAATCTTCACGGAAACAGTGAACACTGAGGCATTTGACAGACAGGTAGCTGTATACATTCAGAGGCACACAGGGCTGTCAGAAGGAGAAAGACAAGATTTTGACAGTTTTGGTGAGCATCCTGTATTGATTGCAGTTGATGTGCTACAGCTGCAATGGTTTTGTGTTTTGTCTGAGCAGCTTGACATACCTACAACATTGGAGATGGGGATTTTTTTTGTTCTTTCATTGTCATTTGAAAATTGCTGTCATATCTTTGGGATTCAAACTATGTGTTGTAAAGCAGCTGAAGTGTGAAGTCATATAAGGAAAGTTGGTGAAGGAGACCTACTATTTCTCTGTTCATCCAAAATGTTTTTGAGGGTTTCTGAAAGTGCATGCTGCTGGCAATACAGTTGAGAGGAGGCTGGATGGTTTAAGTGGCTGGTCTGGCTTCCTGTTTATGAACTGGCCACAGAAGAAGCCATAGGACTGGTAAGCTGGCAAAGTTTTACTCAAGCAGTTTTTTAGGATGTTTCAGACTGGAAATAAATTAAATACCTAGTCCCTACTTATGTCTCTGATTTGACAAATAATGGTAAAAGATGTTTTAGGTCAAAATTTTGAAAGGTAGCTCCTTGGTATTTAGAACCTTCCTGCATTCACTTTTCTTGAGCAGTGATACTGGAAGGGCAATGCAGTTTGACTTTGCCCACACAAAAACGATCACAGGTAAATTATATGTCAGAAAAGTGCAGTGTGCAATCTTACATCTCAACAGCTACATCTGTTGCGAGAGTGAGACCTTTCAAACGTAATCCAGAGGAGCATTTTCATAATGTGTCATGTGTCTTGAAGGTTTTTTTTGTTTGGCTGTGGGTTTTTTGGATTTTGGGGGGGGGGGGGTTCCCCTGGGGTTTTTTGAATTTCCAGTGGCAAAAAGCGTTGCTTACCTACCATAGCTTGGAAAACACTTGGATACAAGGGAAGTTTATCATGAAGATGTAGTTAGTCAATGAAGTACTCACAGTAGTGTCTGCCTCTTTCATGAAAACGAAACCAAAAACAAAAAAGGCAACCCAAACCAACAAAAAAATTTTTTTTCAGGGGACAAATGTGAAGGAACCCATAAAAAGCAATTAAAAATTCCAATTTTTTTTTTAAGAGGGACATCTTGAAAAACCTTGGTTTCTGTATCAGAACCCTTTCTTTTGCAGATGTGCTATGGCATCAAATGTTTTCAAGTTGGATTGTTATGAGATATATACATACAACAAGTCACTAGAATGAATAGTGAAAATCATATGAATTTCTTGAGAGTTTAAGGGATCTCAAAACCCAAGTAGCTAAGCTAATAATCTGCAATATGTAGTTTCATGATGAAAGCTGCATTAGTGTCAAAGAATTGGAAGATGATTAATGCAATGTGAGTTTTTAAGGAGCTTCCATGGAGACATCATGGAATGACAGACTACTTGTACAAAAAAATATTGCTAGCCATTCTTCTGTAAAAAAAATATTATTTATATGTATAAATACTAGACACTAAGCAAGAGTTAGGCAGATTTTGCTTTTGGAAAATCTATTGTAGTTCTTTCAAGAAGATTGTAAGCATGTACACAGGGGACCTGCAGCTGATATGCTCTGTTTGGATTTCTAGAAGTTGTTTGACAAGATCCCTTCTCAAAGGGTCTTAGAGCAATTCAACCATCATGGCATAAGGGGGAAGGCCATCGTATTTTTAAATAACTGGCTTAGGAGATGGAAAGCAGAGAGTTGAAGTAACTCTTCAGTACCCTCAGAGAGGGAAGACTGGCCATAGGGCCTCGCAGTATAGGTGTTGGGATGACTTTGTCTGTAAATAACCAAGGAGAAGGGATGAATGGGAAGGGGACAAAGTTTACTGCTGACAGTAAATGAATCACTGAAGTAAATACAAAGGCTGACTTTGAAGATATACAGGTAATCAAATGGCAAATTACAATTCCAAATGAAAAACAGAGGAGGGCAAACGGTGTGTGGGAAATTAGCAGGAAAATGTAGGTTATAAAGCTATGAGGCTATAAAGCTGTACATTTATGCCTTGAAAACTCTCTACAGTATTTTTTCCCTCTTCTAGGGAGTGATAAATACTAAATTAGAAGAACTACACAAAGATTTTGTGAAAGACCCAAAGATACAGAATTGCTCCTGTATGAGAGGTGGTAAGAATAGAGTAAGGATTCTCCTTTGGAAGAAGACGGAAAAGGGTACCTAAAGATATTTTAAGACAAAGCCATTACATCATAAGAGGAATGGTGGCAAACAGAGGCGCATTATGATTTGGAGACTTCCTTTTATTCACTTTTTGTACAAGAACCTGCCAAAACCAGATGATTTGTCACGCGCAAGATTTAAAACAGGAAGAGGTGGATGTCCACAGAGCACATAGTTAATCTGTGGAGATGCATATGTGGGCTCCAGAGAAAACTGTACAAGTTTGTAAAATATAAATTAAGAATTCATTATTAATACAGGGACACTCTTCTTATTCACAAATGACCTTGCCAATTTTTCAGAGTATAAGGAGAACTGATTCAAGTTTGCTCTATTTTGGAAATATCTTATGGCAGGACATTTAACACATTCAGGAAAGTCATACTTCCCTGAGGAGGAATTCTTCCCTTTTTTTTAACCTATCATTTAAAAACAGAGGCACCACTTGGTGAAGTTTACTGTGGTAGTTAATTCAGTCTCTTGCTTCAGTTAGTTTCTCAGCAAAACAGTCAACCTTAAAATGAAACTCCCTTTGAAGTTTGGGAAGGAAAATAGCACAAGACCTAGGTGAAGCTTTTAAATAACAATAGAATATGTAATGTAAACAGAAAAAAGAAAACATTCATGAAAGATTAGGGAGTAAGAGGCTTCCCAGATGCCAGAAAGCCAGGAAAGGGCAGCAGTAGGAGTGCAGTTTGCTTCCGTGCTTCAATTTCCTTAAGGCATGGTGGTATGTAATCTGCAATTTATCTACCTAAAAATTATACATGGAACACATTAGACATCCACTGGGACTGCTGAGAAAGGAATCTGGCCCAGTCATCATAGTTATTTGTGCAAACAGTAGCTGCCATATATGATTAGATTACCTGTCAGAAGGGTCTGATGAATTACCATGTTTGCATCTTACTCAGAGCAGTGCTTACCTATGCATAAATACTGGGAGCATTCTATTCATTGTATATGAAGTGGGTATGAATTGCATCAGTATCATATACTTGCTAAAAACAATATTCTTAATATGATTTTAAATTTGAAATAACTTCCTGTTTGTTCACATGCAAAATTAGCTTCTTAATGAACACTGAGATTTGGATTAGTGAGCTACCACTAAATTTATAGTTAGGTCTAACTGGGAAACAGTCTATAATTTCTCTTCCCCTTTTTGAAAGAAAAACTTTCTAATATTTACACATAAATAGTTGCATATTTTTTTCGAAACAAGAGAAAAGGAATTTTGCTATTATTTTAATAAAAATGCTAGAAATACTAAAATGAGAGTGGGCTAAGTGACATTTTTGTCTCTAAAATTTTTCTGTGCTGTGTTTTTAAAACTTTTCACTTCTTATTTCCTGTGAACCAGCATTGATTTAGTCAGTGCTGACTCTTTTCTAGTATTACTAGTATTCATTTGTAGTAACTAGTATTCATAGCAGAGAAAAATGTGAACCAGATAGGAAGGAAAGTTTTTCTAAAATTAGCCTACCGATCAAATAGCTATATCTATGTATCTATCTATCTATGTTTATATGTGTGTGCATAAGCCTCTGATTTCAAGAAAATTAAAGGGAAACTTTTGTTTCCCTAATTCTGAACATCAGGAGCAAGTTTTATAGGTTATGGGACAAAGGACCATTTTGATGGGATATAGTGGATCCTGCCACATAATTTAACTCACCACAATTGTTTTATAGATGTGGCATTTATATTAACAGATTGAAGAATTACTTGTTACCTGATCTCTTTGTACATCCAGGTTCTGAATCTGAACATACAGTCATCTGGCCACAGACCAGAAATATCTCCTCTGCCAGATTAATGTGTTTAATACATTTGCATGAAGCTTTACTGTACAGAAGAAAGACATTAGCCTTATATATGTTACTCATATATGTCTCTTCAATGATTAAAGTTGACTCTGTGGTGTGTCTGCCTAGGGAGAGTACTAAAAGAAAAAGATTATTTGGAGAGATATTTTCATACCTTTTTAAAGGGATGTGGACTGTTGTGACTTACAATACTTTTGCTGTAGCTCAGATGAGGAGGTCTGTCTGTGCTTGTCATGGGGTCTTAATACCAGACTATCTCTGGAGAATGGAATTTCAAAACTTAGAAGTCCCCCCTCAAGGGAAGTTTAATGCCATAAGAAAGCTTGAGTATTGACTCAGGAAAAAAAAGGAAAGACACTTTGAATTTTTCCACAGAAGGAACTATTCTTGTTTGATTTTTAAGACAATGACACTGAACAAAAAAAGCAATCCTAGTAGCTGGCAGACCTTTGACTGAATGTGTCTTTCAGGTATTATGCAAGTGTAAAATTGCCACCAGAGTGTGTGGTGGGGTGGTGGAAAGCCCTGAGAGAACACCTCAAATGTCATCTTTCAGGACTGCAGGCTCCTTTCCTCCTTCCCCAAAAGAGTCATCTGAATCAACACTTCAGACAGAGTTGAAGGCTCTTGGGAGTCTTGAATTTGGGAGTCTGGGCTCCCTGAAGAACCCAGCTGGGAGCTCATTTGCATGGTCAGTCTTTTTTGCAAACCCAACAACTGAGATGGCTCAAAGTAGGCAGTCAGATTGTGGAAGTTGAGACTAGAGTGAAACCTTCTGGGTTCAGTGTTCCTGTATTTTTCAGTGAAAAACTGTTAGCTTGGAAATTTCTTGACTAGCTTTGTATGGGGACTGCAGTTGGAGTGAATTAGACATGTGCCATGAAAAACGACAACATATCACAGGTCTGGAATTGGGAAAGGAAAACTGCTGATGGGAGAACAAGTGAAACAAGGAATTCAAATAATATTTTCTATGTTTTGGTTTGTTTGGGGGTTTTTAATGGTGCAGTTTGCATTCATTTTTGCATTTGCATGCATGCTATTCTAAATCACAGTTCATTGCTGCAAAGAAGACAAACCATGTGAGTTATATTTTAGATCATGGCATGTTTTGGAAGTTTTTTTCAGTCAGGCAAGATTTTAGGTTGGATGGTACATATTTACAGACCATTATTAGCTGTTTATATTTTTTAAAATGTGTTAAAGGAAAATATATTTCCAAAATATCAACAAATTACAATCAGGTGTTTATATAAAAAAGTAGAAACATGATTGTGGAAAACATCACAGAAGACCTTGTTAGAAGGCTCCACAGAGAACTAGCTGCATAACTCCTTTGGGGGTTGTGGCAGAATTTCCTTTGAAAACATTGGCCTGCGTGTTTTGATATCAGCTGGCCTCAATATTTTCTCAGCAACATGGTAGGAGTCACAGATACTCAGAAAAAAAAATAAATCTGGGCATCTAGACAGACAGCTCTACTTGAAAATTAAAACTTAGATGAGTTGTCTACTTAAAAGTTCAAGTTTTGAATCTGTGCACACTAATTACAACTATTTTGAAAGAGAAATAAGTTTAAGCTCTCTCGCTTGGATGAAAGTTTAGAGAAGCTGAAATTACCTTAAAATGCTAAATCTATTGCAGGTGTGCAAATACTTGCACATATTCAGTTTACTAAGCAGAGTTCATCCAGTTTTTAAGCACTGTTGGCTCACAGCTTCCAAGCTGCAGCTCTAACATGAGTTAACAACATGGATTTTATTACAAGCTTTCTTGGCAGCAAGCAGGTAAAAGCAAAACTTCAAAACAATTTGCCTTTGTTGGGAGAAGCCCCTGAAGGGATTCAGAGGAAATGGTGCTGTCCATCTGACACAGTTACAGTCAGTCAGGAGTCTAGCAGCTCAGCAAGTATCACTGCAGTCACTCAGTAATTTGTGCTTCATGGCTCGGGGGCTATAAAATAATCTGTATGGTATACAGAAATAGCTGAGTGGTTAAACAAAAGGACTGAATGCACTTCATGCATGCAAGGGTTCATATGGATCATGTGTTATCTACAAAACAGGAAATGTAGAGCAGATGCTTCTGTAAGGAGAGGCTTAGAATTTTTTTATGTAAAATCTTCTACATTATCTCTCTCTCTCTCTCTCTATATATATATATATACTGGAATATAGAGTTGGATTACATTCCAACTAACAGTATATAAATAATGTGTTATCTGACTTTAAAGAAACCCAAAACAGTGTATGACTACATATCTAGCTGCCATTTGACCTACATATTTTAGGATGTTTCAGGGCCGAACGAAAATGAGCTGACTGTTAAAGGCATTATGTTGGCAGAATGACCAGACCCAGTTCTACTGCTACCCCATGAAATAGTGGCATGGCTGTCATGAAAGAAATTCCTAGCAATGCTGACTGTGCTGTGGGGCTGGGCACACTTGGCATTTACCTTGATAATGAAATAAAACCCTGGCTGACCAGAGCTGCCTTCAGCAGCCTCTGGTGGCAGGGCTTCTCTGAGAGCTCAATTTACTTTTCTCAGCAGAGTCTTCATGAGAGGAAGACAGCAACAATGCTGTTTCTTCAGTAGACAATCCTTTAGGGGGATGGCCTTAAGCAACAAGAAAAATGAAAAACCAAAACAAACTGCTTTTGATGTGTTGGGATTCTCCCCAGATACTGGAAGGGTTTGGTCTGCTGCATTGTACTGCTTTCTGCACTACTTTAAAGGGCTAATTTGTAGTTGTCAGTGTCTTTCATGCAGTGATGTGTTCCTCTGAAAATTCATAGCTATGTAAGTGTTTGTTTAGACTGATTTTTACAAAACATAGCTTTGAAAAGTACAGCTCAAAGGTATAAAAGAGAAAAAAGAAAGTCTGTTTAGTTGCCTAATAATGCCATACAAATATTACATATAGAATAAGTCTATACTGTATCAAACTTTTTGAGAATATTTGCATCAGAAGCAAAACACTGTTAGAAAGAAATACAAATCTTTTTACAATTCTCAGAGTGTCTGTGCGTTCATGTATGCCCATTCTTATTTTTATTCTTTGATATAATTCTCAATCTTTTCTCATGGTTTCTACTGAATTTATGAAAGGCCATTGAAATTTTTATTTTCTCTTGTTAATGCAAGAATAAATCAAAGACAAGAATTCACGTCAAACTGACAGTTCGTTGTCATTTGCTTCACTCCACACCTAAGGCTCTAGGTCTAGAGGCCAGAGACTGAAGGTCTCTGTAGAGGTTCACAGAGGACTGTATTCATCCAGCTACATTTGACTGCTTGTAGAGACAGTTTTACTCCAAACAAAGTGATGTCAGAAGATGAATAGCTCCATTAGACGAAAGCTCTCCTGCATTTAATTAACTTTATTGAAGCCAAAGTGCTGAACTAGCGTGACCTCAAGACCTCTGTATGCAAAACAGATTGTTCTGAGCTAACCTGGTTATCCTCACACTGTATCAGGTACTCAGCTAGACAAATTAATCTAGTATTAACCGAAGTACAGCTGGGATACAGATTCCTAACATTTTTTAGCTGATTACTTGCTTGTAAAATGAGAGGCATCTTTTGATTCTCTTTACCTTAGACCCCTCTGTCTTTCCTGACTGTGACTGAAGGGCTTGCTCATATTTATCTGAAATATTTCTCTGAAATATTTCTAAATATTTCATATTTAACTGAGAATCTTTTAAAAGTGAGGTTTTCAAATTCAAACATCAAAAATGCAAGGTTTTTAGAAGAGGAAAATAGAATACCCTGTTCCTTATCATCTTCTTCCTTGTGAAAATAGAATACTTAGGAATTTTGAAAATCTATCCAGTTAGTTACCTAATTATAAACAGTTGAAGTTTTTTATTCTTCTTGAAAAAGAGACTGATCTGCCTTTATTCACTATTTGATGCTATACATACAGTTGTCTTGAAAGGGCTCTCATACTTATTACAACAGAATAGATTTACATGTTAAATGAGAAGTTGTACTGATAATTTAATTTTCTCTCAATAAAATCTCAGATTTTATTTAATATGTGTTTTAGAACCCCTGGGACAAAATCTGATAGGAACATCGTAAGATTTCTAGATTTCTACCACTAAACCAACATTGTTCTTGAAAAAAATCAATTAAATCTGCTGAGATTGAAAAACCATGAAATAAAAAAAAATAAAATAAAATTCAACTGTGTTTGTGGATGATTGATAAGACCTGTGTCTGGTTCAGAAATTACAAAAAAAAACCAAAACCAAAACAAAACCAGGACACTTAAAAAGTTCTTTCAGTTTGAAAATTCCAAGTTAAAACTTTCAGGTTTTTCCAAAAGGAAAATGCACCTGGTTTGGAGGAGAATGTGGGAAATAGTGAATAGCAGCCAATTGTATTACTGGTTATTTCTGTTACACATGAAAATCTGTTGCAATGAAGACAACTTTCAAAAGCTGAGTATGTCACTGTTGCAGCGTGCATTTTGAGTTTTCTAAAGTTCTGTATGATTTTTTAATTCAATTTCTGTAATGGTTCATTCCTACTCACCCCCCTTTCCCTAATCTCTGTCGTTATCCTCCTCAATAGGCTTCTCCCTCCCCATTGTACGCCCTCAATAGCCTCTCCCAGTGTATTGTACCTTCTAGTGTACCTTATCAATGGACACTCCCAGGTACTTGATGGCCCTGGCAAAGCCAGTTGGTTCAGCCAAGGCTTCAGGTATTCCGCCCACCCCTCTTGTCCCAAAATGGCCATGTCAATGCCCCCTTTACCTAAGTCACTCCCCTTCATTTCCATCAGTAATGCCCCTGTTCATAAGGGCAAGTAAGAGCCCAAATGGACACTCACAAGCTCTCTGACACCAGGGCCTTCGCTCTAAATAAACACCTTCCTAATTACCACCAAGTGTGAGCCACTCCTTCTTCCAAGCAAGATCACGTCTCTGTCTGAAACCTGGACCCAAAAGACTTGTTTATATGGTATCTGAAGAGCGAGCTAGCCGAGAAACAAGCTCGGAAGGACCATATGTCACCATAGTGGCCACTGCCAGTTTCATCAGTGTTTCCTGACCTGCTAAAAAGCATTTACTTCTTTCTGGGGCCGAAGAAAGGTATCACCTCCATGACTGAGATAATCATATTACACTGACTTTTGACTAAGACCTTCCTCTATTTATTTTTTTCTATAAATCCTTTGGGCTGGTATCCAGTCTGAATTAATACAGTTTTTGGGGACTCATAGTGAATTCAGCCTCAAATCAGATCAAGGGCATAGTGCTGTGGCACAGCCTGACTGCTCTCCTAAATGTCTTGGGTGAGATCCTGAGGCAAGAGATCAACGGAATCAGGAACCATGTCCAGCCTGCCAAAGACTACAGAAGCAGTTGGACCATTTTTCTGCACTGAGACCAAATGTAAACAAAGGTATTTTAAAACTTGCTTGCCAGACCAGTGTGATAATTTTCAGCCTGTAGTAAAGGCAGAGCAATTAGAAGTGTACTGAACAGGAGATGCAGGACTTCTGCTGATCTCTGTAAGAATCCATGATTAATCTTAGCTTCTGAAAATGTCTGCCAAAATTTGTCACCGCATGGTTTATTTTTCCATGTGTGCAGGGGTAATAATGGACCTTTCGTCATTTGGAGAATACTTTGACAATTAAGGCTTCTTCATGAATGATCCTTTACATAAGAGAAAGAACTCCCAACTTTAATTTATAATGAAATATATTCTTCTATATTGAATCAGTGCTTGCTTAGAACTAATGCCAAAGCTTATTGATTTTGTCTTCAAGCATTCCCAGCCACATTGCTCTTGCTGAGGTAAAGCAAATTCTGAAGTATTTTCTAATTTCTGTGGTCTCTGTAACAGTCATTGTGTCATTCCCTTTTCTGCTTAGACTTCAGCTTTCTTAATTTCAGTCTGCCTGAAGCATATGAGTGCAAGAAGTTCCTTTTGACCTTGGAGATATTTTCACTTTATGTGGAATGCAATTTGCTGCTTTCAGTCTCAGGGGGAAATACGTTTTTATGAGTACATTTGTAGGCCCTGATTTTCTGTTTGGCATATCATCTAGAAAATGTCATACAAAATGTTTTGAGCTAAATGAGAAGCATCTGCAAGGAATGTATGGGTTATAAAATTAAAACTGGTTACCAGTGCTATGCAATTTGAAAATTGTTCATAGCTTCATTTGAATTTTACTAAAACACTTGAGCACTTTTCTGAAGTCTCTTCAAGCATATTCAGATACTTTTGCCCTTTAAGGGCAAGAATATGATGGCTTTATATGGACTTTGGATAGAATGCTAGTCCACAGATGACATAAATTATGTAATAAATCAAAGTAAACACAATGTGGGTCTTAAATTCATGGATGCTGTTTAGGAGATCTCCAGGATATCTTTGGGAGCATACTATAAGAGAACAAATGGGGGGCAGAACAGAGAGCATGATGGAGCTTAATGTATCCTGGCCTTGGTGGGATAAAGGCCTTGGGATAAGCTACCACAGATATGAGAAGAACTGTGAAAGTACAGCATAAGCAGATATCAAGGTTTTTGAAACCATGCAGTTTGGTAAGGCTGCCAAGTAATTCGAACAATAGGGTGATTCTGTAACTAGTGAGAAAAAGATGTGACTGCTTAGAGCTGTAGCTGCTTGGAGCTGCCGCAGTATATAGAACTGAACTGAGCGGAAAATGAATTACTTCAGTCCCTTTTTGCTTGCACTTCAATGGCTTTAACTCCAACTTCTTTTTGCTTGGGCCTTTGGTTTCTTTGTGCTTAGCCTTCTTGCTTGGACTACTTTTTGAACCCTTCATTTAAAGTCCTCTCTCTCAGTCACACTGCAGCATGCAACTTTTTTTTTAACATATATATAGGGTCAGTATCCTATAGAAAACCTGTGAAAAGTGTAACTCCATTATGTGGTCAACCAGCTATTAACCTGACATACAGTAATAATATTAATACAGCATCACTTTGAAGGATTATTCTTGCTTGTACAGCTTCCTAAAATGGATCTGAGATGACACTGACACTTAGGAACCAATTTTCTAGGTGTTATTACACCTGGCCACTTCATGTTCCTAAAAGAATCTATTATTACTTTAGAAGTTTAATACTCCTAACCTGAATATTATATATCTCAGCTGCTCCAATGTTTGCATATTTTTTGGTTTCTGTTTAAACTCACAGGTATTTTCCTCTTTTCTTGCCATTAGTGTATTATTTTGAGAAAGCCATCCCTCTGCTGAATATTGTGCTTTGAAATATTTCAATAACTGTTCAGATCTCCAGCAATGCACAGACCCCCAAATTCTTATTAATTAAATAATTAGTAGAAAGATTAAATGAAAGGACAAAGAGAAGAAATAGAATTTGAAGCAGAGTTCAGATATAAAAAGAGGAAGTTTAGAGGAGACTCCCTGATAGACAGAATATGTGGATGTCTTTCCAAATATGTGTGAGGTATGGTTCGTGCCTTTTTACTCTTAAAGAAACTTGTAGTTGTGGAAAATTACCCCTTTGTTCAGTTTCTCCAGCTATACTGAAGAGAGAGGAAGACATTATCAAAATATTCAACAAATTGCATGAGAACTCATGCTGCATTACCCAGTGTATGCCTGCTTTGAGTTCATTACTATTGCAGGGAAAAAAAATTTCCTTATCCTATTATAACTTTGTATGAAAGCTAATTGGTTTTGCCCCATAAGGAAAAGAAAACTTCAGATTATTTATTTCTCCGTTGAAAAAAAATAGAAGTAATTATAAATCTGATGTTGTCGCTCAGCAGAAGCTGAAACTAAACATCATCTTGCATGACTTCTTTCCATTCACACATGAACGCAAGCAAGAGAGAAAAAGCTGTTTGCTCAGCAGTAGTACGTTTGAGAAGAAAAGAGAACTCAGCTTCAGTAAAGGTATGTCAAACAGCAACACCAGGAGGCATTTTCAAGAATCCCAAATGAAAGAAAAGGGAGACCCCAAACTAATGTAGGCAACATTGCCATAGGCACAATTAGTATAGTTGAATCAATACTAGAGAAATGTACCTTCAGGCCCTGGTTGCTCAAAATGTTTGAACCATAAGAAAGGTTTCTAGTGGGAACAAAAACACGGCTTATCAAAATTTCAGTTGAATGATATAAGTGCTACAGTCAGGGCTTTCCATTAGCAGTATTTTCAATTTTTGCTACTCTCACAAGAAGATTTCTTTTAATATTAACTTTAACTGAGAAATCTAGCAGCAGAACAAAATATATACAGCCATGTCCCTACCTCCAACAGTCCACTTTATTTTTGACTCTGATCTGTCACTGAATGTGAATCTCTTCATTTTGTATTTAATTCATGGTCTACTGACCATGGCAACACCTACAGCACAAAATAATTCTTCTTTTATACTAAGCATAGTCATTATTTCAGGATTTTAATGGGATAAAACCCTGAGCTTTAAATAGATAAAGATGTAAAATTTTGTTGACTCTTCCATAGAAAGGTAAATATTTTGGGGAATGCATGAACAGACTAGATCATACATGCAACAGACTATCTTTGCTCATCCAGGATATATTAGTGCATTGCTTTTGTGATTTATGTTGCTTGAAGAGATTGTGCAGAGCAATATTCATTGCTTAAAGGTTGCAAGACAGTGGAAGGCTAATCTTGGGAAAAACTGACATGTGGAAAGATTTTGAAAACCTGTCTCAGTCTGCACAATCCTGAAGACAAAGGCAAAATAACTGTCCCACAAAATATTTTTGAATCTGCAAATCAGGTTGCCTTTAATAAAGTTACTTAGAACTCTTGCAGAGATAAAAGAATCAGAGAGATTTTGAAGGTTGTCAGCTGAAAATAACTTGTGGATAACATGTATTTGGGGAATGTGCATTCATGGCAGGATTGAATATATGTTTATGTTATAAAATTATTTTTATATTGTATTATATATATTTTCCAATGTGTGGAAAACCAATTCTTTCCTTACAGAGACAAATCTATTTTTATACGAGATAATAGATATTAAACATGAAAAATACTTAAATCATTATCTTTGTGCTCTTCCAATTAAATTATTTTATAAAGCTGTAGACTGAGTTTTCTGAAAGACAAAATTT
>VWZU01003751.1:14819-48497 GCA_013397095.1 Sterrhoptilus dennistouni | reverse complement strand
TAAAAATTTAATTTTATATTTGCTATGGCAGTTTAAACATTAGTGCCTTTCTACAAAATAGGAACTTCCTTTATTCTTTCTAGGTGCTGGCAATAACTAACCTCTCACAGAGAAAATTTTTTGACCATGCTGCATGTACATGCATAACATGCGGTAGACCAGCCTAAAAGTATAATCCAGTGTGCTTTCTCATTTCTGTGAATCTGACTTTCTGCTGAAATAAACCCAAACATCCATGAACAAGCAGAAAGAAGCAGTGTTATCTGTGCAGTACTCAAAAAAAAAAAATTAGTTAAGTTACTGTACAATTTTAAATGGTTTTGAAAAACTCTGTTCCTGCTACTGGTCACACAGCAAGGTGAGGGGTTAGGTAAGGTATGGATAATGTGGCTAATTTTTTAGTGCATGTGTTTTTTTTCTATCTGCTTGTTCAAAATTGGGCTTCTGTTATTCAACATGTAAGCATATAATAAAAAAATGAAATAAAACCCCACCAATTAACTAGCCAACCAAAAAATGTATTTATAAAATGAAGCCTAACCAGAACTCTACTACTCAACTGAGGAAGTAAATTCAAACTTGTGGAAAACTATTTCAATGTCCACATGTGACATCCTCAGTTCAGTGTGTTATTGTTATTTCATCTTTGGCAGCCTGAGTACATTGTTCTTAATGACATTCAGCAAAAGCAGGATAGGTGTATAATTCAGGTTTATTTTGTGATACAATTTCTACCCTAAGTATTTAATAGGGTGCATATATTTTTAGGGAAAAAAACATATCTTTTTCTCTATTTTATACTTGTTTTACCATAGAGGTTAAAGATTTCCTCTAAAAGGGATTGTGTCTTTATGCTATTTCTCCCCCAGAACTGTAGTTAAATGTGCTATTTCTGAAGCATGTACCTATTCAGCCTGTACAGTACCATTAAATCAGGTGTGCATGTAGGCTGGGAGCAGTAGCTAGCAAGAAGAAAAGGTCTTTTGTCTGCCATTAAAACACCTTAGTGAGTTTAACACCCTGTTTTAATGTTGATATTGAAAATTGTTTCTAGAAGAAAAAATAGACGATTTTAATAACATTTCTCTCCCTGCTCCCTCCCCCCAACCCCCCAACACAGCTACACTTCAGACTTTGAGGATGCATGGAGAGCTGTGCTGTGTGTCCCACCTGGATACCAGAAGGATTGCATTCTTATTAACATTGTTTTGTGCCCAGGATATCAAATACTTTTGATATATTTTATGCACCTCTTCTTTTTTAATTAGCACATCTGAGATTAGCTAAAAGATCTGCAATAGCTTCAGCATATCATTTATTCATCTTGTAGTACATTTCAACTAACAGATGTCAGGTTCTTTAAACAAGAAATCTGTGCCTGTGATATAGCCTAGGATAAAGCTGAGATTTAGCTCTGATATCCTCAGACCTTGCATCATCACTCACATATGAAGAAAGCGCATGTTGCCATTCCAATATACTGATATACAATTTCACCAAGTATGCACATTTGCAGATGACACCAAGGTGAGTGGTGCAGTTGACACTCCTGAGGGATGGGATGCCATCCAGAGGGACCTGGACAAGCTCAAGCAGTGGCCCGTGGGAATCCCATGAGGTTTAACAAGGCCAAGTGCTGGTGCTGCACCTGGGCCGGGGCAGCCCCCAGTGCCAGCCCAGGCTGGGCATGGACAGAGCCAGAGCAGCCCTGCCCAGAAGGACTTGGGGGTGCTGGGGCTGAGAGCTGGACATGAGCCAGCCATGGGCACTGCCAGCCCAGAAAGCCAAGTGTGTCCTGGGCTGCATCCAAAGCCCCGTGGGCAGCAGGGGAGGGAGGGGATTCTGCCCCTCTGCCCAGCTCTGGTGAGACCCCACCTGCAGAGCTGCCTCCAGCCCTGGGCTCCCAGCACTGGAGGGACATGGAGCTGTTGGGGAGGGGCCAGAGGAGGGACACCAAGGTGATCAGAGGGGTGGAGAACCTCTGCTATGAGGAAAGGCTGAGAGAATTGGGGTTGTTCACCCTGGAGCAGAGAAGGGCTTGGAGTGACNGAGAAGGCTTTGAGGTGACCTAATTGTGACCTTCCAGTTCCTGAAGAGAGGGTTTTTTACGATAGGATATAGTGACAGGACAAGGGGAAAGGCTTCAAATTGGCAGAGAGTAGATTTGGATCAGAATATTAAGAGGTAGCTCCTTTCTGTGACAGTGGTGAGGCCCCAGCACAGGTTGCCCAGAGAAGCTGTGGCTGCCCCACTGAACCCTGTGGGAGTGTTCAGTGCCAGGCTGGATGGATCACTGAGCAAGCGGGTCCAGTGAAAGGTGTCCCTGTCCACAGCAGGAGTGTTGGAACTGAATCTTTCAGTCCCCTTCCAATCCAGGCCATTCTGTGGTTCTATGACTGACACTAAGACACTCAGCTGGGGGGAGCCAGTGCCAAGGCCCTCTCCTGGCACATATCATAAATTTGTGTTGTCTCTCCTGACATTGACAACATTATTGCAGCTTTATGCTGTTAAAAAAGAAAAAGTAGTCTCTCAAACTTCATAGAAAGACAAAAGTCCTTGTCAAAATGGATTTTGAGGTAGTGCACAATTACTATGTACTAAGGCCTGAGTAATTCCATATTTTAATTACTCTCCTTGTGCCATGTGATCTGGCACAATTATATAATCCATATCAGGATTTGACACTTGGTTTAATAGAGAAGATTTTGCAACTGGAATTACATCAGAGCCAAACATTTTCCTTCTAGAGTTAAAATGAAGGAGACAAACAAAGGCTGACTGCTTTCTCTAATCCAAAATAAAACTGGAGTTCTCATGGAGTAAACAGAATCTAATTTGAAGCTTATTTCTTTGCTTCATGTTGAAACATAGTATGTAGCCTATATGGCCTGAGTAATTTATTTTGTGTTATTAAAGTGATGCTATCATAGTCAGCTAGTTGTCATTCAGCTATAGAGACGTTTCTCTGTGCCATTATGGTTGAGTTTAGCTCTTCTGACCTTTATAAACTATATAATAGAGAGAGAAAGCTTGAGAGAAATATCTTAGTGTGTCAGACAAATATATACAGTAAAGACCAGCTGCAAAGAGCCATGGTTTCATAGCATAAATTTCTTTTGCCTCAGCCAGGTTGGAAATGTTCTGTAATTCACAGGAACAAACTTTAATTTACTCTTTTCCCTGGATACCACTGAGGGCTGGTAGGAGGGGGAAAACTCATTATAAAGAGCATCTTTTCTCTATTGGAGAACAAAGATGAGAGCCAAAAGGTGCCAAGGATTGGTTATCACTTCTCCATTGCTTATCTCTTGAAAACTTAGCTTAAATCTCTTTGTAAATTATTGTTTAAGGATATAATAGGAATTTCTTTAACTTTTTAGTAGGAAGAAAACAAAATTGGAGACATGGTTAAATTAATTTAAACTGCTACTGCTTGTTTTAGTATCAGTAAGCTCTGCAGGTATCTTTTTTTCCCTGCCAAGATAAAATGTCTCATTCTGCTCCGGTTCTGAGGTCCCCCTATAAGCCACAAATAAAATTTTGCAGGATAAAAGATAATTTGAAAGACTTTGTCACAAGTCTTGGGAAATTTGTTTATTCTCTTTGTACACTGGAAGAGTTGCTTATATTTCTTAGATGGAAAGTAGGAAGGGAAAGAGCAAAAATGTCAAATATGGGGAAAATGAAAGGAATAGACAGCCCTCTGTCTTTTCTGTCAAGCAAAAATATTATTTATTTTATATTTATTTCCTTTCTTTTTATAGTAAGCTTCTTGCTTTACTGACATCAGATGCATTTGACATTATTTAGTAGATGGAGGCATGGTTGCCAGTGCCAAAACCCTGTGTTTTTCAATGCTTCTAGGCAATGAATAACTCTAGTGTTTAGGGTTGCTTCAGTTACTGCAGGTTCCTTGGGCTCTATTGAAAAAACACACACAGCCACAACAGAGAAATTTGCACAGTATGAAGAAAGACAGCAGCAGTGGAAAGCACAGTGCTTCAGACCATGGCTTCTGATTTCTCAGACGCTCGTTCACAACACTGTGCACTTCCTTAAATAGAAAGTCATGTCTCAGTTCTTAAGAAGAAAGACTTTTACTAAACAAAAGCTTAGCGTGGTGTTTTAGGGACATTCTGGGAGTACCAGAGTGCTTCAGGTAATAGACACTTGAAGAAAAGTATCAAATAGTGTATTTGTAATCCCTAAGTCATATGAAAAGACATTGGAACTGGACTGGAATGTACAGAACAGACAGAGGTGAAATAGTAAGCAATATCTGAAACTGTCTTGCTCTGATCTTCCTCTTTCATGTAAGAAGTGTAACCTCAAAATCATTATATTTTTTCTGTTATCAAAAGTATTTCCTTTTTATTAAAAACTATAGAGACAATTCACTGAACACTTCAGTAGGGGAAGTCTTTAGAAAATTACTCTAATCTGAAGATCTGAAATAAAAACATTTGAAATTTCTCTCTTTTAGGTTAGTTATGTGTTAGGATTTCACTAGTACTGTACATACATTCTTCACTATTAGTAAAACTAATGAAGCTTGGTGTTTTTTTTAAACATATCTTTGGTGATATTTCATTTCATTTCAATAGTTGACAATTCCATTCCATGATTTTAATATATGTATTCAGTTTTATTTGCATAACATTAAATTTGCTTCATCTAGATAATATTTTATTTTAATATTCAGTCTTTCAGTTATTGCTTATATTGGAATAAGTTGTTGAACACCCAGTCTGTTTTTTAGTTCTTTGACCTTTGTGAAAATTTTATTAATATGGCCTTATTACAACATTTAACACTGTAGTCATCATAATTACCTCTAGTTATAGTGGCAGGGGATTTAAGTCCAATTTCACTTTGTCTTTAATATTTCAAAGATTCCTATGGTAACTTGCTTTGTCTATACTTAAATGAAAACAGAGAAGTCTGTGTGAATAATAGTTTCAGATTGTCCACATGTTTTAATTGACAAATGGGTACTGGGGCAATGTTTTCAAAATTAGGGTGCCTATATTTTTCGAAACCAGAAACTACAAGGTATTTAATTACTAAGCTATAGTTATAGTTGTTGCTGTTATTATTATTGCTGTTGTTGCTGCTGTTGTTATTTTGAAGATTCTTGCACAATGAGTGAAATTACTGTTCTACCACTGTTTACCTGGCCTTGTATCTTTAATCTGAGGTATTCAAGTGATATGAGTGATATTATGTCCAGGCCTCATGGAAGTATTTTCTGAATTCCTAAGTACTTTTTTCCAACTGATTCAAAATTTTAGGACCAGATGCTGCATCACACAAACTCACCTTTATTCTTCAACCGACTTGGAAGTAATAACACATTGAGTTGTGCTAGGAAAAGCTGCTGCCTGCAATCATCATAGAATAATTCAATCATTAGTTAGAAAACACCCTCAAGACCATTGAATACAGCTGTTATCCCAGTACTTCCAAATCCATCACTAAACTATGGTTCTTCTGAGCTTGTTTCTCGGCTAGCTCTGTTCTTCAGAAACCATATAAACTACTTATTCCTGTGGGTCCAGGTTTCAGACAGAGACGGGATCTTGCTTGGAACAAGGAGTGGCTCACACTGGGTGGTAATTAGGAAGGTGTTTATGTGTGAGTGTGAGTGTGAGACTCGATTTGGGCTCTTACTTGCCCTTATGAACGGGGTGTTACTGATGGAAATGAGGGGGAGTGATTTAGGTACAGGGACATGGACATTGCCATTTTGAGGCAAAAGGGGTGGGGGGATACCTGAAGCCTTGGCTGAACCATCTGGCTTTGCCAGGGCCATCAAGTACCAGGGAGTGTCCATTGATAAGGTACAATAGAAGGTACAATACACTGGGAGAGGCTATTGAGGGCATAGAATGGGGAGGGAGAGGCCTGTTATGTGGATAATGACAGGGATTAAGGAGAGGGGGGTGGGGGTGGATGAACTTTTACAGAAACTCAGTAATAAAAATCATACGGAACATTAGAAAACCCAAAATGCACACTGCAACACTAAACCATGTCCCTAAGCACCACATCAATGGGTCTTTTACATACCCCCAGGCACAGCAACTCAACCATGTCCCTGGACAGCCTGTTCCCGTTGACAACCATTTTAGTGAAGAAATTTTTCCTAATATGCAATCTAAATGCTCCCTGTCATGCAGGCAGGTTTAATAAACAACCTTCTTCTGCTGTCACTGGCACAGGGATTCAGAGGGGGTATTCCTGTCATGTTTCTGTCCTGAGGAAGGGTAGGGAATCTGCCTAAACGATGTACTAGCTCTTTGAGCTGCCTGTGTATTTTATGCCTCACAGTGCTGAGACATAACATTTCTTTCTTGCTCTTGAAGAGCATTACTCTTTTTTGGATACGCTTTTGCATTGAGGGCAATGTTATCTGAGCAGGTATTTGAGCAGAGCTTTTCATTTTCCCAGGTCATACGGGTTGGTAGGCATTTATAGAGGAGTGGTAGAAAAGGAGAGAGGGTTGTTTTGCAGCATCATGGTGGGGGGAAGATTTGCATTTGTCTGGCAAATGTCATCTTTAAGCAGGTGTGTGTCAGCATGAGTGTGCTGGGCTATGTTAGCACAATGTCACAGTGTCATCCTGCCTTGTATAACATGGCAACTTTTTATGATAATATATTTATGTCAGTGATAAAATTAGAGCTGCCATTAGTAATTTGGGATTGCCTAGATTTGCATTTTTTAAATCTTTTTTTTTCTGTGTCATGCAGTTTGTTATTCCTCCTACATATGACATTAAAAGTAATGGATAAAATTTTATTATCAGTAATGTAATGCTATGTTGCTTTACATTATAACTGTTACGTTGTTGCAATACTGAAAAGGGTTATTTTAAAAAGTAGAATTCTATTGCTGTATTTTAAAATTGTAGTAAGTGTAGCTATACAAAACCCTGGCATTTCTCAGTGAGAAAGTATCCCATGAATTAATGTCAGTTCTTGTTTACTTTTGTTATTAAAAAGTCCTTCAATTTGTTTTAATAATAGGGACCAAGAACTGTAGAAACTCCAGATGTTATTACTCTTCATTAAAATCTGTATATCTAAGTAGAGAACACTGACAAATGAAAGAAGCTTTTTAAGAACCATTTTTTTAAGTTAAGAGACAGATGCTTGGGTAAGAAAAGACCAAGTCTATAACTTAGTCAGTATCTTAAAGTTTGTCTCATGTGACATAGCTCATATCTCAATATCCCACAATTCTGTTATGAGAACAAATTTCTGTTGAGTCTGGTGGTATGGTAGGCACATATCTGTGTTATTGAAGATGTGGTCTCAGATTCACTGCATATGTGAGGTTAGATGCAGATCCATCAGAGCTTCTTCAAGCATCCACTCCAGTGGAAAATATACATAGCTGGTTGCAGCATAGCCCAGCCCAGCTCCCCTCCTGTCCTGAGTCCCTCAGTGCCAGACACATCTTGGCTGCTGGATCTGTGGTCCTTTGACTCGCTTTCTCTACTCTTCTGGGTCTATGCATATTAAGTGAGTTTTGACACAACTAAATCTATGGTAAGGAAAGGAAAATAAATCTTTACAATGTAATCCTCATCCAGTTCCTCAGCCAGAAGTGTTTTTTACTGTTGCTCATTGCCTGTGGGTTTGATGTAGGCAGATTTTTTAAAAGTGTGCAGGCATTTCTGAGTGCGGTACATGACTCTGCAGATAATGGCCATGTAGATTATGATGGAAATTTTCCATGGAATATCTTGTCAAATGAATGCTATCACATTCATTGTGGTCATGCTTCTTTTGTGAAAAGAAGGATGTCTATTTTTTCCATTTTTATCTGATGATACCTATTTCTCTCATTGTTGTTAGTTTTAGAGGCTTAGACAAAAAATAAATTTAAAAAATTTAAATTCACATCCCTATGAGATGAGAGAGTTCATGTTACCCCTGGAGATCTGACATAAGAGTTTGTGGGGCAAAGCCTGATCCTCAAGACAAAAGATCTAGTTTTCCCTTGATCTTTCCTTAAAATCTAACTTGAGTCAATTGGCAGATTGTATTACATTGGAGATAACCCTTGGCAAAGTTTCAGAACTGCTAAGTAACGACATTATGAATGCAGAGACAAGAGCAGCAAGCCTTCAGTTTATGACACTGCATGTACTTTTCTGCAATATTTAATTGCACTCACACATTTCTGATCTACAGTTTTTCAGGCCACATTTTCAATGTGGAAAATACCTATCATACTATTAAAGACTTTTCCTTATTTTTCAGGCTTCTCCTAATTCTGCTCAAACACACTGATAACTGGGCTCTACACCTGGTTGAGCCTCACTTCTCCACATGGTGAAGAAGTAAAACATGTTACAACATCAATTGTAATGGCAAATTCAAACTTTTGCAGATTTTTAATTTAGATTTAACAGACAGGAAACTCAGAATCACTGCCACCACTTGTATAAAATAACTTGGTGGCCTCATAATGTGCTATCCCTGTACAATGATGCTAAGATCCCAAGCTGGCCTAAACAGGATTGATTTAAGACTGGTGCCCTGGTTTTCACATTGCATTACAAAGATGTCTCTATGTTAGGCTCCACTGCATTCTAAGAATATGCCTTTAGTCCTTTCACTCATGCAAGTGCACTGTTACTGCTCTGAGTAAGCTCAGGAAGAAACTTGCAGAGAGTGATAGCACCCATACCATCCACGATGAAGAGGATTAACTCCACCCCAGAAAAAAACAGCACAAAGTAATTTGTGGAAATCTGAAGTAAAGCATGAAAAAATCTGGCAATGTTACCAGCCTTCTTCTTAGGAACATGCAGAACATTAAGTATGTAGGGATGAAGGACTTCATCAGAACATCAGAAGATGCAGTTGAAATTATTGAATTCATTATTGGTTACATAAAACTAACTTGTACATTACAGCCTGGATTTTCGGCTTTCCCTTTGGATTAATTTAATACTCATTTCATTATTAAGCAAAGTTTGCAAAAGTCAGTCTTTCATATATTTTTTCATTTCTGTGGAGGATGAATGAAAACTCTTACGAGAAATGAGTCTGTATTTTACAAAAGAGGTTTTGATATTATAAGCATATTTTAAATGCAATATAACTGATGTTATAGGGGCATTACATAACAATGCAAGCAAATATTTTTAAATAACTGAGAAGTTTTACACCATACTAAATATATGTGGACAATCATGGAGATTTTGGATATGGAGGTTTCAAAAAATTATTTTATATAAACAATATAGTCCTGTTCTAACAAAATACATAGTTTGATTGAAACTTACATTATTAATGAAACTGAGACAGTTAAATAAATACCCATTCAAACTTGACATTAGATATAAAAATCACTGCATTATTTGAAAGTCTAATGTTATCCTCCATAGGTTTTGTGCATGTATGAATGTTAACTTATATTCAACAAGATAGCATTGAGTGTCTCATAAATATGCCAGCCCATTTAATTGTTTTAAATCACTGCTGTCTAAACCCTCTAGTACATTTATAAATTTTACTTCTGTGATCAAAGCCATAAGAAAAGACAAGCACAAAAACAACCCCAGCTACAAGTACCTTACTACCCCTATTACCTCTGGTGTAAATTTCTTTCTTGTTGAAAAGAAGATATTATGAGTTTTCAGTAGTCTGACTCATCAGGAATTAACCTCTTTTGTTATATGCTTTGTCTGCTCATAGTTGTTAGAAAGATAGATGCAGGAAATGTTTGCTTGTTATAAAATTCACACAGATCAAGGTCAGGCAAAAATTTGAAACCTGTTTTAGTATACCTCACACTTCCTTCTTGTCTTTTACTACCCACAGTCTTTGAAAATACATGGTTAGAATTTCAGATATTGCTGGAAGCTTCTCAAAATCCTCTAGTGCATTAAAAATAAGAAAGCATTTTGAAGTACTTTGTTGCTGGGTGTAATTGAAACATCTGGGTTGATTTGTTGTAAGTTGAGATATGTGTAAGAGGAGGAACCACTCCTGAAGTTTTGAAGGGTGTGAACCTTTGCAGGACTCTGATGACAATGATGAAGAACACATTAAAAGTTCTGCAGCAGCCCTTGCTTCTGCACTGTCGTCAGAAGTCCATATATTCTCAAAACTAACAGAGAATTTCATTGCTAATATCTAATTAATGCTCTCTTTCATCAGTTATTTGTCACTGGTCGCATAGATTGTGAATCTAAAAACCGTACTGGTCATCTGCATTTCTGGGGGGTTTTTTCAGGCTCTGTGGCCTGTGTAACTACACATGTTGTGGGGATTTTCCCCAAGGTTAGAGCCACTATTGCAAGTTCTGTAAAAATAAATTTCAGCTGTAGAGTCAAATATCCAAATCTTTGTAGATGCATTCCACACAAGTATTTTGCGGTGTTTGAAGTAGCAAAGGATGAGATATGGAAAGCTCCATTGCTGTCTGCAATTGCTGGTGCCACTTCAAGATGGGACTGGTGGTTTCTTCCGAAACAGAGACTCAAAACTGAGAATCACTGCAGTGAAAGCCAAGCAGATATCTACAGGGTTGGTTATTGTGGGAGCTGACAGTGGTCAGAACATGGATTCTTAAGCTGCAGGCAGTGCCTTGAAGCCTGTGGGAAAGCCAAGGACAAAACTGTCTAAGTCTGGCCTTGGAAATCTTGAAGAGGAACCCAAAATAACCCTTATAAACAATCCCTGTAGATAGCCTCCTCCAAGATATTTTTCCAACTTGTTACTGGTAGAGATGTTTACAAAAAGGTGGTGCCCTAAAGGACCAATCCTATTCATTGTACCGAAACACTGTATTCAAAAAATGTCTTTCAATAAACTTTGCTAAAAAAGCCCTCTGAAGAAATTGGAGTTCTATGTGTCGTTATATGAGCCATCCTGAATCGTAACAATAGGTTATGACCCTGAATTGTAGCCATGAGAGCATCAAAAAGCTTCTTTGCTTGTGCAAGTCATTTATCTTACCCTAGGACAAATAGAAATGCTGGAATAGAAGAATCACTTTGGATATGGAAATAGTTATCAATATCAACTGGTAAGTCTCATCCAATTTTTACAGCCAGAGCAATAGTGCTCCAATAAGGTGTGCTTTGGCAAAAACGAAGTTAATCACTGTGTTTAGGGAAAACCACTCCATTAAATGAAAAGTATGAAAAGTTAAAACTTTTACTAGGTTTAAAAACTAGGATTTATTATTATTATGTTTTCCATAGGATCACTATCCTTCAAACACTCATAGTTTGCTTTTAAATTTCATGTATTGTTTTCTGCCATATTTTTCAAAAGGAATGGACAGCAAGATTTCTCTTCTTGGCCTCTGGCTTTTGGGACCTGGAATTCTTCAGAGGCATTTTCCCTTTTTGCTGGAAGATCTAGCCTGGAAATAATGAATCATGCTTGCTTTTTAGAAAGTAAGAAACCATTCTGGGAGGGGAGGAAATTGGGAGAGTATAATATAGGAGAGGAAACTTGGCAATTTATTATGGCTAATGTGACATTTAAATACAAAAACTAAGTAGGAAAAGTCTGAATGGGGAATGATAATCGCAGCAGCTCACTCTCATCTCTGTTTTCTTTCTTTAAGCGATCTTGATGGATTGATATTTGTAAGCAAAGAGAAATTCAGCCCAGATATCTTTTTTTCTATTTCCTTGAGGAAGAACTGAAATTATATTCTTTGATACAGAGACAAAAAGTCCAATGTTGTATTTAAATTTATCCCATGTTGGTGTGCAAGTATGTGAGTTTCAGTTTAGTGCCTCAGATAATCCATTCCCATCTGGAGGAACTGATCCTAAAAAAATGTATTTCTAGCTATGTTATCCTAGGCAGCACTCACCAGAGGCAGTTTTTAGAACCTGTAATTCTCTGCAAAATGTATTGAATGAATTCATCAGTTTGTTACACTCTTAAGCAGAGACCATTTCCAGGAATCTATTCATGCTTTTAAATTTCCACATCCTCTCTTTAGGCACCTCATAATTTCTGGCCAGCAAGTATGGTTTTTAGTAATCGAAACTAATATGAAACTACTAAGTGTTGGTATTCATTATGACCACATTAGATGGGTTATTTAGTTAGATATTTGAAAAAAGCCTCAAATTAATGTGAGGTAGATAACATCCTTCCTGTTTTCCTCCTATGTTCACTAATAATATTCCTTAAACATAGACTCATAATGAAATAACTACCTTTTTTTGTCAGATTCTTGCCTCGTGAGAAAGCAAGAAAGATACAGAAAATTAACTGTACAGAGAATATTCAACAGAGAGACAGTGCTGGGGTAGGAGGAGAGTTTCTGTGATTTCATTTGGGACGACTGTGCTCCTGCTTAAAAAAAAATTAAATTTCACAAAACTAGGATGTAGAACTTTGAGCAAAACTTTTAAAACTCACTAACTAGTAGGAAGGGAAAAGATCAGAAAGTCTTTGGTATTTAGCACTCCCTTAGGAGGGGCAGCATGCATCCAGTGTACAAATTTATAACAGGAGGATGATTAACCTCTGTCCTCCAGCAGTGTAATATCAACAAATAATGTAATATCCTGATAGTTGCTATGAGTTGGACTCCGAAGTCCTTGGACTGCGGTTCATGGCAGCTGTAACCGAGTTTGTTTTCTTCTATAGGATTTGACATTCTCAGAAAACCTCCACTTCTCCCCTGCTGTATGCATTACCTATGGCCACTGCAGCACACAAATTATGTGTTTAAAGGCAGCAGGTTCCATTCTGATCAAATTTTCTTGCACTCCACTTTATTGGTGGTATTCTGCTGTCAGTGGGGGAATGAAAACTCGGCTATTGAATTCAAGTACCTTGCTTCTTGTTATAGTAAAAAACATATAAAAGACCATTTCTAAAAACATATCTTTTGACTATTTTTTTCAGATCGCCTCATTCTTACCTCTTGATTGTTTGGGTTGTTTATAAACTATGCACTATCTGCCTAAAAGTAAATGAAAGATTTTATATTTTTATTAACAACTCCCTATTTCTTTAAACCTTTAAACTTTCCCTTGCAGTTTGTTGAAAATCGACTCTGTTTAGGCAGGCAGCAAGGTGTGCATAGTGTGAGTAATTCAAGTGGTGATACTTACTTTTTCTCTTTCGCTCCAATCCGTTTAAAAGCTTTAACTGCATCAATCCAAACCACTAAGCTGAAATTAAACATTATTAATGCCATGACTTTGGGCTGAGTTTTCAGAAAAATATGATCCATTTGTGTGTGTGTCTGTTTTCATTTTCCAAATTTCAGAATTATATTAAAATTCCTGACTTCTACTTATTTCTCTCAGGTTTCCTTTCCCTTCCTCTTTGGTTCTTTTCCGTATAAGCTAGATGTTTGTTGCTTCAAACCCCTGGCATCTGTGCCTTGAGGTTCACATATCTTAGTTTTAGCTTGTTTTCAGACTATAGGTGAGACAAACTAGAGGAGATGAGGAAAACAGACTCAATGTAATTCATGTAGTTTAGGTTTTCAGGTTTTTTAATCAGAAACATGTTTTGCTTGATTTGCTCTAATAACTCCCTAGGATCAAATTCTGCCCTCACACTCCTCAGTATTCATCTCTGAAGCACTACTGTTCTACTGGTAGAGTCAGAACATTACTTTTAATTTATAATGCTTAAATAACTGAATCTAGTCATCATTTATTCTCTACCTGTGAGTTGTTATTTAGTGGCAATTGTTGTGATAATTCAGGAGAAATACAATGTGCTCATTCTTAGATTCATTTATTTTCTTCGATCTATGACCATTGCAGTTTTATCTCTTCTACTTCCTGGAATATTGACTCTGCTGACACTATAACCATGTACATCATCCTCTGACCCTTCTTGCTTAAGGTGAGAAAGCAAGATTTGATAGGAAACACACATTTGATGATAAAAAATGAATTCCTGTATCTTGATCTATTTACAATATGCAGTCAGCAAATGAAAGGACCAAGGGCATTGAATTTTCTTGTAACAGAAGTTACACATTTTGGTGTAATATGAAGTGAAGTTTCCTAGAAAAATGCTTTAATCCGTCTTCATCTTTAGCCACTGTCTTCAGGAATGGCATGTTTAGGCTTATTTCAAAAGGTAACAAGATCATCTCTCTCTGTCACAGTATTTCTGTCATGCACCCTTCAGCAAGATAATGAACCTTTAGGTATTAGAGCAATTTCTTCATTGTTCATGCATGCACTCTAACATCTCACTTTCCTATACTAGTACAGTCTTTCAATCTGGAAAACATAGCATTTTTATTGGTAGCCTTCCTAAATATTTGAAAGATGGGACAATAGCAATACATCATGCACAAGTTGAAATAAGCTGCTCTATTGCTGGCTAGGGAGACATGAGATTTTGATTTTATGTGCACATAAGCCATGACTGAAGTGTCACATTCTAACACATACAGGAAATGTAAAAATGCAATGTCATGGAGAAAAAATAATGATTTATTTCCTTATTACTGTATTTCAGACTCATGCATTTAGTCCACCATGATATGGTGTATTTTAAGAGCCAGGGCCTTGAATGCTCAGATTTCTTTCCAGTATCATGTACTATAAAGTGGCCTTAAATACTTATTTTCTTTTTTTTTATAATAACTATAGTATGTAATTGTTCTTATGTTAGGGTAAAATCCAATAGCTAATATTTCTGGGGGTAAGATTCTCCATTGTCTGCTCTGTATAGCCTGGCTTCACCCTTGCAAAATTTAATTCAGTTATTCCAGCTAAATCTTTGCAGCTGGAAAAGCTCTTCTTTATCTTTGATTCCTCCAGACCTCAGCTCCACTGATCCAGTGCACCAGCTTGCCTTCTGGCTCATCTCAGAGTGGTCTTTGATGTCTGCACTTCTGTTTCTTGCTTGCCACCTGCAGTATTAGAGACTGAAGAAAGTGTGCAGTCATCTCTTTTGCTTACTGTTTTGTAAAAGCCTGCCATAGATAAGCTGTAACACTGTTTAGATAACTATGAGAGAATTTAAAAACCTCTTTGGTAGAGGTAATTCAGGAAATTTTATCATTGACTGTGGGTATCAGGCAAAACTGTTTCCCTACCTCATAAATGACTTCAGAGTCCTGTTTTCCCAATGCATGATATCATCACTAGACTGTAATATATCTACTGTAGATGAGCACTATACAGATAGAAATGGTTACTACTGAACTAAGGGGGTTTTTTTACACATGGGAGATAGGGTCTAACAATATTTAATTTAATATATAGAACCTCAATTCTGAAAGCACCTCAAATTTATAATAACTTTTTAATATTTGTTTTCTTTAGCTGGAAAAGGTTATTAGATGTACCTAATTTTGTAGTTTAGGAATGTACCTCTCTGTACGTGTAACTACCAAAACTTATATTAATGTGGGTTCACATCATCGGCTGCTTTGCTCCTGATTTTCTTTAAATCTGATTCTGGGATTCTGGTCCATATCTTCTGTACATGTACACATATACAAACATAGAAAAAATGCCTCAAAGTTCCAGTTCTTCATCTCTTCTACAACTGAGCTGGCATTGAGGCTGGCCAGCATGTACTCTCCAATAATGTGGATCACTCTATTAACAATTAGATTGAAATTTCAGAAAAGAAATTTCCATTCTTCTCTAGGGAGCTAATATTTAGAACACAACACCTCATGCAAGTGAGGTCTGAAGGTTACACAGTTGGCCTTGTGCTTGAAAGATATTCACAGAGGTTTGCCAAGATGTTTGCTATCTTATAGTAACAATTTTACATGCAAAGTATACTTGTATGTCTCAATCAATCAAGCAAGGACTTTCTGTGTGTGATTTATGCCTTGTCCAAGTAAAATGAGATTCCATCAGGTTTCATGGCTGGATGAAGTCCTTAGGCTCTGATGAAGTTAGAGCTGTGATTTTTTTGCACTGGATCGTTTCACTTTTGGGGTGTAAAATGTCAATAAAATAAAGATGTACACAAACTGTTGCCACAGGCATTGTTAATACAGACTAGAGAAGACATTCACTATTCTTCTAACTGTGCTTCCATATCTGCATGTTATGGAAAAGTGTAAGATTGCTTCTGGTTTCATAATAGAAATGAGAATTCCAATGAGAAGGAAAAGAGCCCACAAGAGAGACTTTCTTGAAGTTTAAATAGAGAAACAAATGCAGTGCAGCAGTCAAGGAAAATCTTGATGTATCTTTCAAAAGAGAATGGCTCTCCAGAAAGTAATGCCATTCCAACTTATCCATTTTACAGTTAGAGGATGATATAATTGTCTCTTATCTCCAAGTAACTTTTAAAAAATGTATTTATGACCCATGTCAGGCCTATGTCTCTAGCTGTGTATGCTAAATAAGGATCACTGTATTTATAAAATATTCACAATAGCATTCAAACCCTCACATTTCTGTGTCAATGATCTTATCAAAGGAAACTTTATCAATCCGTATTAGA
This sequence comes from Sterrhoptilus dennistouni, assembly GCA_013397095.1. Taxonomy (NCBI): domain Eukaryota; kingdom Metazoa; phylum Chordata; class Aves; order Passeriformes; family Zosteropidae; genus Sterrhoptilus; species Sterrhoptilus dennistouni. The sequence continues at coordinate 32,052 of VWZU01003751.1, read as the reverse complement.
ATCACACGCACGCAAAGAAAATTCCTCCAAAGAAATGTGCAGAGTTGAAAACATTGTTATTGTGATGTTATCTGTTTTTGTGGTTCTCCTTTATCATATCTGCAAATCAGGTCAGCCTCCTTAGGGCCCTGAAGTCATATCATAGAAGGAAATAATGCATTTGATAGTGTATCTGCCATTGAGAGGTGGGTTTGGTTAAACAACTCTGAGCAGTACTTTCATACAGATCAGATCTGCGTTGGCCAAAATCTTGCTTGTTGTTGGAGGTGAAATAGCTGAAAAAGATCAAAGAGTAAGTTTTACGTTGTACTGTGGAGTGGAAGTGCTGCTTGTTACACACTGGGACGGACAATTCTGGTCTTCAGATGATCATGTTTTATTCTGAATGCACAGCAGATTAGTGTTTATTACCTGGCAGTCCTGTGGAAGGTTTCATACAGCTGAAGCAATGCTTTCAGGGCAGGATTTCTCCCTCATGAGAAACACAACAATTCCAACTCTAATTTTTAAGGTTTCCTTATAAATTTGTCTTCATGAGAGCCACAGGATTACCCAGTAAACATTTTGGGGAGGAGGGGGTGTGTTTCCTGCATTTTGGTGGTCAGTAAAGTGCTAACTCCTTTACTTGGTGTTTAAAAGCTGCACCTCATTTATGCAGATATTTATTTATGCATTTATGCAGATATTTATGCAGATCCTTCCATCATGATTGAACTGATCCAACACAATTCGAATTGGCTTGCACCATGACACAGCATAACTCTGAAGATGAGCAGGTATCCCCTTAGGATCCTTCAAAAACCTAATTACCATTCCATATTGTAATAGATATAAAATATAAATTCATGTATAAAATTGTTGTATAGAAAAGTATGGACTATTAAAAAAACTACCAGGGACATCCCCAAAGTTCCCAGACCGATTTTGCAACTGTAAAATTATCCCATTTGCAACAGAAACAGCAGGACCTGGCGGAAGATGGCCCAGACATCTAGAAGGAATGTCTACTTTACATCTACTTAAGAGCCTGATATCAGTCTCAAAGGACACCTGCACCCTGAGAAAGAACTCAGGGAGACCCTCTGGACTCACAGGAAGCCAAAATTCAGAACCACATGAATAACGCGGATTTTCATCTACACCCCAAAAGAAGGAGTCCGGGAAACTTTTAGGACTTACAGGAAATCCTTTCAAACCAAGCCCAGGAATACAAGAAATACATGAATATTCGGACTTTCTCAATAATCACAGCCTTCGGACAAAAAAACTGTATAAAGACTGTACACCAATACCCAGCATTTGTGGGCACGGCCAGATTAGCCCCATTGTTGCTGCTGGCCTGTCCACCCAACCTCAATGTTGTTTTTTATTGTGGTTTTTGCAATCCAACCTTGGTAAATTATTAAATAAATTCTTTTATTTTGAATTGGCTCTTAATAATTTATAACACATATGAATCTCTTTTTCAAGTAATCCTGTTTTCTGGGCATTGGCTGTTGAACATACTTGCAGAGAAATAAGATTCTTGTGAGAATGTTCATTTCTACTGTTTCAAATACAATCTTTGTAGTTTCAAAAAAACTACAAAGATAAGAGCAGAGAATCCTAAAATAAATTTCTAGTTATGAGATATGGCTTTCAACCAAAGTGGTGTTTTTCCTTTGCCTGTAAAAAATAAAGATCAATTTTTTGATCAAAGTCCTTTGGCACCCTTGCCTGGAAGAATATCAAATGTGTTCAGAGTTTTTTCCTACCAATTACTTTTAAAAAACAGGAAACTTTTGAGGGCAAGAAGACAAACTAATAAATAATGTGGCTGCCACAGAAGATGATGTGACAAATTATCCCCAGCCAAAGGCATGTGAAGCATGGGAAAGGTCTCAGGGAGCAGCTGGATTTCATGCCCTCTAGTCATTTCACAGAACAGGCTGAAAAGTATGGATGTGTTTGCCATGTTAGAGATACACGTCAGCAGGCAGAGCATCATTTTGCTGCTCTGTGCTTTGCTGTAGCTGTTCTGGTACCTAGTCCATTTGGTTAGGTAACCAGTACCAGTACCTTTTGATTTGATACCTTCAGGGAGGCACTTGAACTGTAGGTCAGTTAATATTATGAAACATGTAAGTTTGTCTTCTTCCCCGGTCTTTAAGGATCTCTTATATCTCAGTGGAGGTGTAATGATTTGAGAAGGAAGTTGTTTTTCTGGCCATATGTCAATAAACAGGACTCAAAAACCTTCACTACTATTTTTTCCTAATGTTGATGAGCACGCTCTGTCTTGCCCCTCTATTCTGTCAGTATTTATGGTTTGTATGAAAAAGTCATGGCCTGTAATTGGAGGTTCCTTTGGGCTGGAAACAAGAAAGAGTAAGCCAGCTGCAGCGAGGGGAAGGATACACTTTACAGAAAGTTGCTTGCAGAAGCAATGGTCCCATTTAGCAATGGTCTCTTTCAGACTGAAAAGGGAAAAGCTTTGCGAGTAAATGTCTTAACCTCCCAATACAGGCACCTGCCATTGCCATATTGAGGTCAATAGTCTCAGCTTCAGAAAATTGAAAGGTAGTTTTTGAGCACAATGAATGAACGAAGCTGGTTAATTGTTTTGTTTTCATGTTGCTGGGGCTGACTGGATGTCATTCAAAACCCTGATCTTGGAAAAATCACTTCTTTGGCTGGATGGATTTCCATGTGTTTATTTTAGTAGTATCTCATGCATAATTTCTAAACATAACTAAAAGTAGACTCAGCAATTCCCTTAGCTCTTCTTTATTTCCCATCCTTATCAATGAAGACATTCATAAAGGTTCTAATCCCCTTTATTGTAAATATAAGTAAAATCTGACAAAACTGTAAGTACTTCAGTACTGGAAGCTGACAGAATAGAGCAAAAATTAATTTTATGCATGAAAAATCTAATTAAGCAGATCCACAGAATTAAAGTAATTGGCATCAGAGCCCATGGTTAATGTTGTTCATCATTTTATTGTCAGATTATCCCTTTTTTTGACCCAGAGATGGGGCTCTTGAGAGGTGTTTTAAAAAAAACTTTTATTCCATTTTCAGTCTCATGTGAAGAGTGAGAGAATACAGATGTTATAATTCACAACATCACAATCAGGAGCCAAACTATTTCCTAATTACAAAACATTATAAGCATTTCTTGGCCTATCAGCTTTTGCCACACCATGCTGTTAATGCCTTGAAGCCAATAATCTAAAATTAACCCTCGTGGGTCCTACTACAATGCATCTTTCAGAGTTCTATTTCTCCAAAGTATCTAGTCTTATTTGCAGGACCATCACTGGAAACATTTCTAGTTCCATTTCTCTCTCAACAATGTCCATTCTATTCCATGGCATTTCTAAGTTAGCATTTTCTATCTCAATGTTTGTATATGGATACCTACCATGTAAGCCTTTTGTCAGGCTTTGAGAATTCTCAGCAAATCCATTTCCCACATTTCCCCCTCTCTCTTGAATGGAAAAAACTTTTTTGATGGTTTTGTTTGTTGTTTGTTGTGCACAGTGAAGTACATAAGGAACTATTACTAGTCCAGTCATAATAATAATTAATACATATAAACTTATTTAGTAAAGCTTTTTAGTTGAGGTGCATTTTTTTATTTTTAAAATTAGTTGTTTAATTGTGATTTATCATTTGTTTTAATTTGATTTGTTAAATGTTTTAGTTTTTGAAGTTGTTAGTGGATAGACTTTGAATGGTTAGCCAAATTTATATAACATTGTTCCTCAAATTTTTTACAATTATGCTTATGTGCTACTAAAAGACAATTGATGGTGGATTTGTTTTGTAAGGTTGTAAATTTCATAGTACTAACATCTGTTATTATGTTACTAATTACAATGGAAGTAGTATTGACTTTTTTGCTTAGTTAAACATTTTAATTGGTCTAATTGTTTTAATGCTGGTACAAATAAACTTGATGTAACTTGTTTTGTAGGGCTTTAGGGTTTCAAATTGCTATTATAGTTTTTTTAATAACGAGGGGTAAATCTTTTTTTATGTTTTTTAATTTTTTTTTAACACCAGGTGCTATCAAACTGGGTTGTCTGATACTACATGGACTACTTTTAATTTTTGAGGGAACATTCTGCCATTCTGCTAGGCTATTTTTTTATAAATGAGTTAATGTCTTTTTGGTAATTGCTGTGGGAACTGTTTAAGATCAGTAACTTTTCAGGCACACAGGAGTAGTGCAATTGCACTATAAACGTCAGTTTCTGCACACAGGATGATGACAAATAACATTTAATTGTGGATTTTTTGGTACTGAAACAGCACAAAATTCTATTTTTAAAGAACTAAGAATTTCTACTTTTTGAGGTTTAGAAGCTGCTTTAAGAAGATTAGGGGCTTAATGATGTAAATTGGTTATGGTATTTGTTTTGTTGGTAGATTTACACTTATAATTGTCACAGTTGGTTATTGGTTATTCTTTGGTTGGTACTGGCACACTGACTAAATAACTTGCGAATGGTTCGTTTGGGCTTGAATTGGTTAAACATATAGTGTTTGAGTCTGCTGACTTGGCTAAAGCAACCTAAATACTTGGGTTTAAAGGCATATTTGCACTGTAAAAGTAAGTAAGCAAAACTAACAAGTGCTAATATATCATTTGATTAAATTGTTCATTTTTGTTTAGGGTTTTTTTTTTTTTTTTTGGCAAAAAGCTCTTCAATGTATTTTAATTTTTAAGTAAATTTTTTGGTATTTTTTGTTTTTATATTTTCTTAAATTTGTTTAGGGGTTGACTAACTATAAGGCACTAAGCTTTTTTTTAATATTTAATTTAAAAAATATTTTAGGATATTTTAGGATTATTTTTAAGATGATAGACACTATGTTTTTGCTAAAAGAGTTTTATGGTATTAATAATTATGATAGCTCAAACATTAACATAAAACTTAAGATTTGTAGTTTTTGTAGGTTGACTAGGGAATGTTTGGTATGAACTGTAGTTTCTGTGCAGCTTACATCTTCGTGTTTGTTTCTTTGTGGAATTGTTGGTGTGTTTTATGTTTTTCATTGGAACTTAGGTTTTGTACTTGTGGAAACACAAGCATACTTTTTGCTTCAGGTTATTTCAGTTTGTCTTGTTTTAGGGTTTTTTATTAAAATTGGAGGAATTTCTTTTAATTTTGCTTGTGTGGTATTTGAAAAATTATTTAAAATTATAGGACTAGGTTCTGAAAATAAGTTATTTTAAAAATTAAAGATATAAAAAGCTTTGCTTAACTATCTGAGGTGTTGCTCAGGCTACTTCTCTTTGTTGATTGAGAATGCATTTTCGAGTGTGGTGTGCTTTTTAATAATTGTTTGACTTGTGGGAGAATAGAGAATTTTAAGTGTGCTGAACGCTTTAATCTATTAAACATGTGGTTATTTTTTGAGCTGTATATGCGGGGCCATTGTTTGCTTTTACTTTTTGAGGTACATCTAGTGAAGAAAAGGCTTGTAAAAGATGCTNTTTTTTTTTTTTTTGGCAAAAAGCTCTTCAATGTATTTTAATTTTTAAGTAAATTTTTTGGTATTTTTTGTTTTTATATTTTCTTAAATTTGTTTAGGGGTTGACTAACTATAAGGCACTAAGCTTTTTTTTAATATTTAATTTAAAAAANTGGCAAGCATGATTGGCTGTTTTCTCTGTGTACAGAAGCAAAAACTGCACTTGAAAAAGTGTTTACAGATGCATGAATATTTTTTAAATTTCCAAAAGATTTAGGGAGTCTTCCTAAGTCAGTGTATTTAATCACAAAGTTTGCATACAGATGCATACTATCTGAGCCTTCTGTCAGGCTTTAAGAATTCTCTACAAATCCATTTCCCACATTTTGTCATCATGGCCATTCAGCCCAGTCTGTTCATGATGCTTGTGGGACCCATGTTCTCCTATGCAGGATCTGTGTTAGTCTACCTGGACAGCACAAAGGTCAGAGAGATCTCAGGGGAAAATGCATTTCTTTTCTCATATGTGATCAGAAAGTTATCACAGATCAGCTGAAACAACATGGTGTTCTGAACTGTTTTTCCCTCTGATATGTAGAAGCTACACAAGTCAGACAAAGCCCAAAAAGGTAATTAAGGACTCGTAATATGCATTAACTAAAGTGTATGAAGCATTGCTTACAATTACATTGTATTTCACAAAATAAGTAAACACACAATCCTTCAAGATGCAATTGCAAGGTATTGGCTCCTCAGAACACTCCACTTTCTAATTTTAACAGTTGGGAATGTCCTCCAGGTATGAAGAGGAGATAATCAAATGAAGAAGGAGATTTGAAAAGGACTGAAGAAGCACTTGCTAATTCCTCTACATTAAGTGTAGAGAAGCCTTTATAGCCTTGTAGAAACACAATATTGCTACTTTTTCTTTCCAGCCAGAGACTGGTAATTTTGATTAATAGCTGACTAAGGATGTGCCAGTGCGAACAGTGCATCTTCTGTGTTTGATAATTTTAACATCAGCAAACCCTTCAGAATTAACTTTTTTTTAAAAAGTAAATTATATCTTATCGTGAAGAGGGATTTAATCTCCTGCTTAATCTATATTATAAAGTTCTCTCAATTTTGTTTTTATGTGATATGCCAGCTACAATTAATATTTTATCAAGGAGTAGTTGTGTCCCCTGTAATCATTAATATAAGTGTGTATCTGACTAGTTCAATAATAAGAATCTTCAATTTTTAATGAAGTAGAAGTTAGTAATACAAGTAAATAGATGTAAATTGTCATCATAAGAATTTAATGATTCTTTTTTTGATAATAAATACACACTGTATTCACATATCCACAATGAATGGTCCCACATTACAGTTTCAGAAAGGTAGAAAATCATCTCACTCATGGCTCTGACAGTAAAGCAAGAATAATATAGCTTGGTAGAACTCTGAAAATATTGCCTCCACCTGTTCCCTCAACCTGCAGGGTCAGACATCTGAGATGCTTGTGCAGATGTTCCTGAAGCACTGTCTTTAATGTAAGTGTTAGTGTTAACATTAGTGTTTTATCATAAAGTGGTACTTCATCCTAGAGATGTACTGCAGACTCTCTCCAGAGGCTCAGCTGAGTTATTAGTGGCTCAGCAGTCACAGTATGGGGGCTGAGACAAGGGACTTGCAATAACCTGAGCACCCATTTGAAACTGTCATTTCTGAGACATGCTCTAGTCATGCTATTTGATGGCTGAATTCCAAGAAAAGAGGTGTAAGGTAGTTTTTTCTTCTTTTGCAGCAGCACAGAAATCCTCAGTTATCTCTAGGTATGAGAAAATAATTAGAACAGTGATAGACTGAAGTCCTTTCACAATACCTCTGACTATCACCTTTAATATCTCTTTATCCAGATTGGGATACCCTTTGGATTTTGTTATCTCCTTCTTCGTAATGATAATCCCTTTTTAAAATCATGGCCCTTATTGCTTGGGCCATGTGTTAACCCTGCTGATGGGTTTGCCTTTTGTTTTGTGTAAATCTAGAAGAGAAAATCTTCTCCTGGCTATGAACACCTCATTTGGGTCTGTCGGGGGTGGTGGTGGGGTGGGGTATGGATTATTATATGGATATGGATTATATGGATAATAGCTATTATCCATAGAACTCATTAGTAGGGAATTAACTATTTATTTATTTATTAGTAAAGAGATTTTATTATGTAAAAGAATCTAAAAATCCACTAATACGGAATGCAGTCTGTTCTTGAAAATAAATTTCTGACAATATGGCCAAAAGACAAATATGAAAATGCTACTGATGCAATTTTAGGAATTTACATTGTATGTTATTCTCTATTTTGGCACATCAGTAAGGTAATTCCTTCACTACATTCAAATAATCACACCAGATGATGAAAGCATACCAGTAATTTAACATCCTTAATTAAGGAGTATTGAGCCGAGTTTGTTGTATTTTAGCACATGATTTGAGCTAGAAATTGCACATTTATCAGTTAGTGCAAAGTGATTGGCCAGCTGTAAGTCTCATTTAAAATTTGCCTACAAAAGAGCTTCAGAATGAATTCTCATTCTCTGTGTATGGCTATTTTCACTTGAAAATGACTAATATAACATACCCTGTAATTAAAGGAAAGAGCATTACACATTGAGTACACATTCTGCAGAATGCATTGCTAAAAAAATTTAAGGGCTCCATGGCTTTTTCCAGATGCATTTCATAGAACTTGTTCTACATGTTCAAGCTGCAAAGTCAAGGAAAGGTCCAGTAGGCAGACATTATGAATTCATTAGGTCTCTAATTTTTCCCCACTTTACATATATTCAGTTTTAATAATTTGACAGAAAGGAAGAAAGTGTATCAACCTGACAAAATATTTATTATCATTATTATTGTTATTGTTATTATTATTATTATTATTATTTGTCATCTAAAGCCATAAGGATAATTTATCTGGAACCTGCTCAGGATAAAATGCTCATGAAAAGCTTTAGGTTTGAAAACTGTCCTGTGTGACAGTCCTGCTGAGAAAAACCTAGTGTAACTCATAAGAGTTCTGCTGTGCTGTCAGACACTTCTCTTTTACTCAATGTGCTCCATGGCCTCTTGCAGCCTCTGGGAATCCCAATTTGTGTTCCATCTCTGAAGCTGTGGTTGTCACACTTTGCAGTAGGTGCAGGTACAATGTGGGACTGCAGTAAATCAATGTAGGACTTGCTTAAATCAGCCCAGAGTGTATATTCTCTTGTCAGCAGACACTACTAGCATTTAAGTAGCAGCACAAAGTTATATTAATCTTTTATTTGGTTAGTCATCATGATTTTATTAATTAACGTGCAGCAGACTCCACCAGCTGTCGTGGCAGTTTGGCATCATAGTTATTTCCCCACTGGAAAAATATGACTGCAAAAGTTTCTATGGCTTGGTTTCATCCTGTTGCAAATAAAGTTCTAAAGTATTTCTGGCAGTAAACGTTGCATCCAAATGTCTTTATGTTCTAGCAGGTAGAAACAGTAAGAATTTCAAGATACTATCTCCATGACAAGTTGTGGGAGTGGAAGTTGAAACAAATGTTCTTTCCAAACTTTTGCTCTTTCACTGTAGTGCATTGTGTGGGCAATGTCTATTTAATTCAGCTTACAGCCACTGGTCATGCCCTCTTCAGACCTGGGAACTCAGCACACAGAAAGGTAAAAGAGACGTATATCAAATTTGAGCAATGGTAAAAGAGAAGAAATATTTGTTCAGTTATAAGATCTTCATCTGACCACAGGAGGGAAAGATTTAGGAGAAAACTTACTGGTGTCTTAAGATCACACAAGATGAAATGAGAAAATGTTCTGATGCTACACCACAATTCAAATATTATTTTGACTGAAATATTGCAAAATATTCCAATACAAACATTTCTGTATATCCGCAGCGTGCCTGTTTGCCTGGTCTCATCAGTCCAAATTAAATTGCAAGGTCCAACACTCCAGCGTTAGAGAACACTTAGAAGTAGAGCAATTCTGCATTTGACAGCATGTGACACAGATTACTGTAGTTATTAGGGCTGTGTGTATGTCCCAAGATAGATCTTCTCATTCCTGCTATTTCAAGGTAAAGGAAATGATGGAAGAATTCTTGTTTTGTAAATATAAATCTCCAAGGGGTTAATTAGAGGTGCTGTGGCATTTCTACTCCTTTTCAGATTAGCTAGATAACACTTGTATCATCAATGTGAGAAGCAAGGTCAGCCATCACTCCACCTGATTGCGTAAGTGCTCCTCGTTCATTTATCCTTTACAATAGTGTTGAAAAAAACATTTTAGCCACTGACTCAGGTCATCTATATTCTATCGCTGATATTGGCAGGAGCTGTCTCACCTGCCCCATCCTAGGTGGAAACAGTCATTCTGTGTCTCTCCTGCGTTGAAAGAGAGGCACTGAAGCTAGCACACCTCAGACCAATAGGACATGAATGCTCCTTCTCCCTTTTCAGTCTCCGTGAAGAAATGAACAACTCAGCTTAAAGTTGCAGTGCTTTGGTCAGAGATAGAGGGAAGAACTCTGTCCTGTGCATTGCTCAGCGTCTGTGATTAACAGCAACAACGTTGCTGTGCTTCAGTATAGAACAGAACACAGCTTATTTGAAGTTAACGAGTCTGATTTTGCACTGAAAGGTAGGGAAGCAGAAGGAGCAGCACTCACAGTTGGAGTCAACTGAGAGGCACTTTAGGAAATAATTTCTCCTCAGCTGTAGCTGATCCTATCCTGACTTCTCACACAGCGCCTGGCTGGAGCAGCATGAAAGAATTTTAACAGATGCTCACACCTTGAGTTTGAGAGTTAATTTGTGTGCTTACAGGTAAGCTATGGTTAAGATGGAGATTGTGACCTCAGCTGTCTTCCTGTGATGGTGTAGCTCCTGATTCTTCATATCACAGCCTCCTAGTGCATGTGGAGTTGCTCGTGACTGACCTTCCTCCTAGCTCAAGCATTTGGTTGATGGATGTTGCTGCTTCAACTCTGTTGCTGCTTTCTTTTGTAAGAGAACTGCAAAAGGGGGACGAAAAATACAAAATTACAAAAATGCAAGGGTCTGGATGAGGACCTATCCTCTTAAAGACTATCTGAGCTGCGAACAACTTTCTTAGGAGGAAGGGAGATCTCATGAATGACCAAAAATTATTCTGTATAGCAGAGAGACTAAAAAGGAACATCATAATTGTTTTGACTCATTTAACACTGAACAAGGAGTCGGACAAATTATGTTCTTCCAGCTTCTGAATTCTAAACAAAAACCCCCATTCAAACCTAAGCAATAGCCTATGGACTCTCTGCCAGTTTCCTGCCTCTAAATATATATTTATGTGTATTTAAGACACAAATTAGAAACTAAATATTTCTGGTTTTCTCATTATGAACTAAGGAAATACCAAAAGGTCTGGGGTAAAAAAGACAACTTTGAAGTGAGAGAGTCGTATTATTACTGAAAATGGATAATGGCTACTGCAGACTCTAGCAGTATTTTGACACTTGGATTTTTTAATATTTATACCACTTTGAAAGCTTGAAAACCATACACTAATGAAGAGGCTGGTGAAATAATCTACTTGTATACATTGCCAAAATGCACAGACAGACTGACCTAAAGCTTTTCAAGCATAGCAGCAAACATAATATATGGTATGTAAATGACTTGGAAACTGAATACAGAATCTTCCTGTGAACACTCAGCCTCACAGTAACTCTGCCAAAACCTAAAGAGATTTTAGAACTAGGTGTTAGTGCAGAGCTGAAGAAGTAACTCTCCAAATTGATCAGAAAAAATATGAACATGAAAGGGGAAAATATATAAAAACTCTGTCAAAACAACAGTACAGATACAATTTGGACTTTAAGATGAAAGAGACAAATAGAATCATAGAGTCACAGACTCATTTAGGTTGGAAAAAAGCCTTAAGATCAAATCCAGCTGTAAACCTGAACCTTTAAAAATTGACCCAGGTGCAGGACCTTTCACATGGACCTGCTAAACTTCACAAGGTTCACACAAGCCACTCTCAGGCCTGTCATAGTCCCTCTGGGAGATATCCCCTCCCTCCAGCATGTCCACCACACCACAGAGCACATATAACAATCTTGTTAGAATTGTACTTTTTCCATTCAGATGCACAATTGTACCAGAATTCAGATGTCACTATATCACAATTGAGAGCACAACCCTTACAGTAAAACTGTTCTGACTGTTAAAACCACTAATGCTACTGAAGAGAGTTCCAAAAGTTAACTAAAATGTATGATCACTCATGTCTGAATTAAGAGCCAGTTTCACAGAATGTCTTGTCATAATGCTTGATATGAAGATATGGCCTCTAGTCCCAAAAATATCACAGTCAGCAAAGAGGAGAGAAATAACCAAGAAAAATGAATCAGTCAAGGGTCATAGCCTGTAACAACTACGAAGCTAAGCCTCTGAAAACTAAAAACTTAGTAGTAGTTTGGAAGCATAAATTGTTGACAATTTATAAATAAGGCACCAGGCACTGTAAGGCAGAAGAGCAATCTTTTTAAAGGAAAGAGGAAAATTAATTTATTTTCAAGCTAGTTAAGTTGTATCTAATTACATTAAAACAAAAACATAAATGAAATTATAGAATCTGAAGTACATGTGTAAGTTTTGATAATCATATTGAATTTTGTTATCTTGTTTAAATTTTGTTATCTTGTGAAAATATGATGGAAAACATGTAATAGCTTTTCAGTTGAGGTAAATATCAGATCTGGAATGAAAAGCAGTTTATGGATCACTAGCTAGAAATGGTATCCCAGGACTGGGGAATAATAGGTTCAATGTTGCATTGCTAGGATTTGCACTTCCACTTAATGCTTATATATCAAATAAGGAAGGGACTCTTTTTTTGTAGGAAGTCAGATTTGTACCTCAATCGATTAGACATTTTCACTTCCTATTGAAAAGCTAAAAGAGGACTGTAGTGTAATTTACTATGTAGAAGATGACCATAGTAATTTACTATGTAGAAGAGCCAGCAATTGCACCATAGAGGAACCCAGGGAGAAAATGTTAGTGCTAAGTGCCGAAAGCTTACTCAAAATAAAAACATAATTGTTGCACAATATAGTCTTTTTCTTAGTGTTTTCCAAGTATAAGATAAGTGAGGTCAAAGTTTTCTTTCCTAAGATTTCTGATCTTTCTTGCAGGAGGTAACGTCACACAAGCTCCCTTCTCTTCTTTGACATAGCTTATTTAATGAATGTATTAGGTTTGAAATAAGCAATGTGTTCCAGTGTGCTTATTACTTCTAGTTGTACAATGGCTCAAGACAAACAGTCGACAGAATGCCCAAGCAAGAAACAGGTGCTTGCCAATAACTTTCTTCTGCATATCTTAAAAAACTGCTAAGAAAAGCACAAACCTGAGGGCCCTACAAGGAGAGCCTTTTCATTATGTTTTTTAATAAAATTTTGTACGTCTTTATATTGACAAGATCTTCATCTTACCACAATTCATGCCAAAGCATAACAAAAAATTTTATGTTTTCAGNGTGTAAAGGTACTTACTAGCTGAAAATCATCTAATATAGAAACCTGGTTTTGGTTTCTCACTGGGAGAATTCTTATAGTCCCAGGTGATGCTCCAAATGGCCTCTCTTAATTTCTTCTAAAAATGTTTCTCTGATATATTTGGAATTGTAATAGGGAGTATATCTGGATAATTCTGTATCTGCAAGTTTTTCCCATTGCAAAGCAGTATTTCATACTTAAAAGCTTGATACAGAGATAGTCTTCCAATAATTTTCTGCCGTGTGAGTATTGGGCAGACAACAGATTTCATCATAAGCACAACCTACTTCATCTGTGATAGGAATCAATATAATTCAGATAAACCAATTTCATAAAGACTTGATTATAAATTTACCATTTCACAAAGGCTGAATCACCATTGCATTTAATGGTGGAGACACCACTAAGATAATTTCAGCCCATGTTCCCTGCCACTTTTCACTTTTTTTGTCCACCTTTCTGAAAAACAATCCTGGCAGCTGATAATGTCTCCTAGGGATCAGCACTAACAACAAAACAGGAAGTTCTAGGTGTTAAGATATCACTACTTTGTTTTTATTTTAAATCATAGTATGCATCATGCTGGAAAATATTTAGTCTTTTATTGCCAAACAAAATCTAATTCTCTTCAAAAACACCTACATAATTCTGTTAGTTTTAATGTGGTGAATACTTCACACTGAAGTGGAAATATATAAATGTCCAGGGAATCAGAATTTTCTTATACAAGCTATTAGTGGACAACCCTATTTAAATTTCAATGTTATACTCTTTTTAGTATAGTAAATCCACTCTTCAATTCTTATCATGGAATGAAAGCTAGCCATCCATATTTGTACGCCCACTATCTTAATTCAGCAAATTATAACCTATTTTCAGTGATCAATAGGAGTGGAACAAAAACAAAGCCTCATGTCCTTCAGTGTGTCTAGTGAACTTGATTCTGAATAACTAGGCAAGGCACAAGCAATAGCTGAATTTGATGACTGCTGTTGTGAAATTTGCAGGAAGAAAATTCACCAAAGATGCTGTTTTCTCTAGGAAAGTCAAGAAGCTTTCCTTTGACTCCATAGAATCCTTCTGCTGGAAGACAAAAATTTAATAGTCTCCTGACCAGTTGGTTCAGTTGTAGAAAAGAGGTCACAGGGAGTGAGGACCATTGTTCTTAAAGGTAAACACTCTCATAACAATGAAGTTACTCCCTCTGCATTTAATCAATGAAAAATACACATCTTCATACAGATGGTGCACAGTCTTAGCCTGCTTTAATCAAAACTATCAGATTTTTATCAGAGTTCAAGATTCATCACAGGCTGTAAGCTGGGGCAATCCCACAGTGGTTTAATTTGTTGACAGGAGCCAGGTTCACCACATCTGAGCTGATCAAACAACACTTGCCTGGTGGCTACAAAAATTAAAACATCTGTTTTGTGTAAACTTTGTAGATAATGATTTTGCCCCATTGGTGACTTCTATATGCTGCTTTGGTTTGGTGGGTCATGAAAACATCCAAATATCCCAGTGCACAGTTATCAGATGGAAGGAACATCTGAGCGCTGCACATCTGTAAAATTCAATACAGTTCTGGTGAATGTCTACACTTAAAAGAGACATTTCCAAGTATAGGCAAGAAATATGATCCTTCTCCTTGCTTGTTACATAGTATATAGATAAACACCTTGCAGCAACAAGAAATGTTGACCATTAGATGAATTTTTACTTTACACACATGGTGTGACTCCTAAATTTTGACACATTTAGTTTTCATTTCTCTTTTATGTTTATATATTTTCATTCTGGTGTTCATACATTTTGTAGTTACTGCTTGTTGAGGCTACACAAAAATGAAGAGTAATGAGGAGTGAAAATTTGCCTGTTCAGTACCAAAAAATTTGGGCTATACCTGAATTTTCCCATCCTTTATGGGGCCTGAATAGTCATCTCATGACAATAATTAAATTATATTGCTGTTATAAAATTTGTATCATGTGGTGTAACTCATACATGTTTTATCAAAATTTCAGGTTGCTTAAAACGAAAGCTAAGCCTTTCAGTACAGTAGGAGGCAAATAATAGGTGACTTGAACACCAGTTTTTTTGTCTGATTTTTTTTATTTCATTCTCTCTAGTCCTATTATTATTTTTAACACACTATAGACAGATTTCTGTTGATGAGTAGCAGCTTACAAATCACCACATCAATCATTTGATGAAATTCTCAGTTGAAATGGCTTGGTTTTGTGCAATCTCCTCCTCCTTCCCCAACACACTTCAAATCAACTATTGTTCCTACTTACTTTAGGATGGCCTGGACCTCAAGCTCAGAAATGTTCTGCTGATTAGGTAGGACCCCATCACTCTGAGGAAAAAGAACAAGGACACACCAAAGCCTCAAAAAGTACCTTGTCTGCTAACTGCATTCTGGACAATCTGCTACACACAGGGTTGTGGGCATCAAATAGGGCAGTCCTCATCACTTTCACAGCTGGACGAGGAGGCTGGCTTCTTCTGATTTTACTATAGTAATCTAGCTCAAGCCCTCATGTTGAAGCCTGTCTCTCTGTCATCTTCATGTGGAAGGGGAAGAAAGGAGGGTATTTACCTCCAAATGTCTGAGTCTCTGTAATATTTTGAACACCATTCTCAGGGCTGGATTATTCCCATGCAGCCAAGGCACTCAACAGAAAGGAGTTCATGAATCAGGGAGCTCAGTGGAAAAAGAGTAAAGATTCCTGGCCCTCTGTTCTTTGCTTGAGGAGTCCCCTGGCACTGGACTTTGAAGATTTGGCACACAATGTCCCTGCTACTTATTCAAGGTTCTGTTATAAATCTGTGAGATTTTTTTCCCCAGAACAAGAGAAACTTGTCTGCTACTCTTTGCACCAGGCTACAGCATGAGATGTTTTCCTACCTCGCCCCACACATATTTCACTCCCACCTTCTCTTTACTATACCACCTTCTCCTCACCAAGTCTAAAGAGACTCGGTGCATGAATATATTTAGGGAGCCTTACCTTGCCCTGCATCATTTCAATGTCAAAGTATCATAAGCTTTCTGTATGTTGACAAAATGTTAACTCAGTTTTAAAAGCTTTATTTGAATTATGTTTAATCTTAATGAGCCATTTATTCATATGTGAGAAGAGACAGGAGAGAGGAAAGACGTGAATAAAAAGGATTATAAATTCCTGCTATTCCTAACTGAGTGGTGTGAAAAGAAAGTTTTTAAGATTGACATAACCTTAAATTAATGGCATCTCACCTATGTTATCTGGGAATAGGCTGTGTTTCCTTATGGGCTCAATGACAAGAGGCTTTCCAAACTAGATACTGTTTAAGCATAAGTATATCTTCAAAGAAATCATCTGAAACACATCCAATTAAGTGTCTCAAGAAAGAACTCATCTCTGCATGGATGCTTACTGGCAATTTTGTGATGAGGTTAACGCTACGTTAGTGTGCTGTCACTCGCAAAGTTCACATTTTGCCATATACAAAATGTAGACATATTTTAAAATATGACCATGTTTTCCTGATAGCAATGCATAAAGTAAAGCATTAATATGTTGTCTCCTAAATACCAAACTTAGAGACAGATTGAATAATCTTTAATAGTAAAGGGCAATATGATGCCTCAGTGCACCAAGACATTTCAGAGAAATACTGTATCTTGTTAGGTATCCATGGAATGTTTGGAGTTGAAGAGATCTTTAAAGGTCATCAGTTTCAACTAGATCAGATTGCTTGGTGTCCCCATCCTATCTGATCTTGAATGCTTCCAGGGGTGGGGCATCTGCCAGCTATCTGGGTTTCCTGTGCTAATGTTTCACCTCATCGTAAAAAAAAAGTCTTCCTTATAGCTAGTCTGAAAATACACACTTGCAACTTACAACCATTACTTCTTATTAGGGAAGGTCCTGCTAAAGAGTTTGTCCTCATCTTTCTTGTAAACACCCTTTTGTACTAAAAGGAAGTCCACTGTGCAGTGCGCAGAGCATTACTGGACAGACTGCTTCCCTCTCCACTGTTGGGGTGCGTATCTTTCTCTGGTCAGGCCGGTGTTCGGCTGAACCACCTGGTAGCTGTGAGATACACCACAACAGAACCGTTGTGTGAGTTCTTGTCTCTGCAGCACCTTTACCTTCGCTGTCACGGCCGTGGTTTGAAAGAGGGGAACTCTTGGAGGCTC
>VWZU01003749.1:471711-491370 GCA_013397095.1 Sterrhoptilus dennistouni | reverse complement strand
CGGAGAACGGCCCGGTCCGGCCAGAGCTCCCGCCGGGGCAGAGCCGCGCACCGGGGAGCGCCGGGTGGGGACCGAGCGGTGCCTGCGGAAATCGGGAACCGGGAACCGGCGGGAAGTGCCGCGGCTGCGGTTCCTGCTCTCCGAGAGCCCCGGGAACCGCCCCACGCCGGCTTTTGGTCAGGGGGGGTCTGTCCTGGGGCAGGGGGTGACCCCTGGGGCTGGGGATGACCCCCGAGCAGGCTCAGGCTGTAGGAGGGTTTGGGGTCATGCGAGGGGATGGGGATGCGGGGGAGGAGTGCTGGCCCCACGGGGCTGATGGAGAGAGATGTGTATCAATCCGTGGGAGCAGCAGCAGGACGCAGGGGGCTCAGAGGGTCCCAGGGCAGCGTGGCCATGAGAGGCTGAGGGCCTGGCCGAGCCCCCATCCCTGTGGAGAGCCGGACAGCCAAGTGCAGCCAGCAGGAGGAAGGAAGTGGTGCTGAGCTGTTGCTCCACGCGCTCTCCTGGCACTGCAGGAGCTGGACAGGGCACGGAGCCAGCGCTGGCACAGCTGGGCCTGGTGCACTGAAGGATGGAACAAGCCAGACTCAGCCACGGTGGCAGAAACCTTGTGCCAGCAGTCTTGTCTTGGGCTGTGTGTGCTGTGGCCTGAGCACTCCACGCTCCCAGCTCCAGCCCTGGGGGGCTCACCCAAAGGGGCCACCACATGCCCCACGCCAGTGACCAGAACCATCTTGCCAGTGACCCCTTGGGTGGGTGGTGTGGATGTCCTGGGGTTCCATCCCCACCACGCTGTGGCAGGGACAGGATGGTGGGGTGGGACCCCTGCACTCGGAGTGCACAGAGGAAGCGGAGGTTTCACAAGCTGGGGGTACACGTGACACGGGGAGTGTGACAGGAGGAACCAGCAGTGGCCCTGCAGCGCCCCGGTCCCCACGGCACAGCCCCGGTGTCCCCCGGTGTCCCCCGGTGTCCCGGTGGCCATGGCGCCCTGGCTGCCCACCAAGGAGAAGTATGGCGTGGGTGAGTGGGGGGCTGCTGGTGCTGGGTGCTCGGCTGGAGGGGCACAGGGCTGGTGAAATGGGGTGCTCAGGGTGAGGTGACATCTATGGTGAGGTGACATTCCTCCCCACGCCCTGCTCTGGTGTTGGCAGCTGGGTGATGGCACCAGTGCTGCTGAGCTGGTGACATTGTGAGGTGATGTGGGAGGGGGCCAGGTCCCTGCAGTGCTGGTGCTGGTGCAGGAACAAACAGGGGGAGTGGGGGCTGCAGGGCTGGTGACAGAATGCTCGGGGAAGGGGACCAAGCAGGACAGGTGCCAGCAGGACCCACACGCCAGGAGTGGTAGGGGTGGGAAGCGCTGGGGTGGGGGCTTGGCTTCCCTCCAGGCTGTGGTTTTGGGCTCAGCCCAGCTGCTGAGGCTCTGGGGGAGCCTTGAGACACCCCAATAATTTTCTTTAGGTTCCAGCTGGGGCTTTGCAGCTGCCTCGGTGTTGGTGATGGCAAAGCCCTGGGCACCCCCATTCCTTACAGCACCCCCAGCTTGGGCTCCCCGTGCCCTGCACCAGCCCTGGGCACCCCCACTCCCTGCAGCACCCCCAGCTTCTGCTGGCTCTGGCAGCCCTGTGCTTCTTCCCGTTTCTCGTGGGGCCGTTTCCTCCACCCTTCCCTTTCACTCTCTGCAGTGCTGGAGTGAGGGCTGAGCCTCTGCAGGGTCCTGGGCAGCACCTGAGTGAGGGCTGAGCTGCTGCTGGTCCCAGCTGGCTCAGGGGCTCTGTGGGGAGTTCAGGATGATGGGAGGGGGCCCATGGGACATCAGGGCTCCTGGTGCCCCAAGGTGTGAGGGTCAGCATGAGGGGTCCTGACAAGCCAGGTGGGTCTGGGGGCGCTGCAGGATGAGCTGGGCCTGGCTGGGCCTCAAGGTGGGCACAGGCATGGTCCTAGCAGGGACTGCCGGATGCAGGGACTGTCCCCCAGTCTGGGGCCAAACCAGGGCTGCCTGGCCCAGAGCTGTCCCTGGGGCCAGAAATAGTGACAGGGACAGCAGCAGCACAGCTGGGCAGGAAGTGGCTGGCTGTCTCCACTGCACCCCTCCCCTGCCACCAGCTCTGCTGTCCCCACAGACAGACCTGTCCCTGGGCCACCAGCCCTGGGCAGGGGCTCAGCTGGCACTGACCTCCCCACATTCCCTGTGTCAGGAGTGGGACCAACAGCACCCAGGGTGTGGGTGGCAGGCAGGGGGGTCCTATAAGGCACCCCTAAGTGCCAAAAGGAGGCTGGGGGCTTCTGCTGTGCTGGTCCTGTGTGGGCTGTGCTGTGGCTCTCCTGGAGTGTGGGGTTGGTGTGCTCAGGGGTCTCATGCTGTTTGTGGGGCTGGGACTCCGCCATCTCTTGGGGCTGAATGGAGCCTGCTGAGGTGCTGTGGGGGGCTGGCTGTGGGGTGGAGGTGCACAGGGCCCTGAGGGTCTCCAGGCAGGGATCCCAACTCCCAGCCCCTCTTCCCACAGCCGTGTGGAACTTCCCGCGCACCAAGGAGCATCACCTCCCGCTGCAAATCGGGGAGATGGTGCACATCCTGCAGGCCTCCGAGGGTAAGGGGGACCCCCGGGTGCACCCCAAGGTTCCTGCACCCTCCTTTGTCCCTGCAGCAGGGGCCAGGACCCCCAGGCTGACAGTGTCCCCTCCCCTCGCAGGCTGGTACTGCGGGTACTCTCTCCGGAACAGGGCTGCCCGGGTAGGTGAGGGGTGCTGGGGTTTTGGGGGCAGGAGGGGCACTGCTGGTGGCTTTCCCTGTCCCTGCTGCGTGTCTGGGGGGGTGGAGAGGACTTGGACAGCGGCTTGCCTTTTCCCTGGGGAGATGCTGGTGTTCGAGGGGGCCAGGGGGCACGGCAGGCTGGGCACCCTGTGGCATTGGGAGCCCCCGGCTGTGCCCCCCCCCCGAGGGGCAGCTCTCCCATCCCGGCGGTGCCGACGCCTCTGGCTCCCTCAGGGCATCTTCCCGGCCTCGCTGATCCGGCTGAAAGGCGGCGTGGTGGAGCAGCGAGGGTAAATACGGGGCACGGGCAGGGATGGGTGGGCTCCACCTTCTGCCCCGTGCGGGGTCCCTGCGGTGCTGGGGCGCTCCAGGGGTGCCTGTGCCTCCCCCCAGGGTGGAGGAGAGCCTGGTGCCCGCCGAGATGCCCACGGTGCAGGAGATCACCACCACGCTGCGGGAGTGGGCCGCCATCTGGAAGCAGCTCTTTGTGGTGAGGGACGAGGCTCTGGGTGTCGAGGGGGATCCGGGAACAGGGCGGGGGACCCCCGGTGACGCTGTGGTGCTGCCGCAGGCCGGGCAGACGGAGCGCTACGGGCAGGTGAAGCGGATGATGCAGGAGCTGATGGAGCAGCGCTCGCAGCTGCTCTCGGGGACGCTGCCCAAGGACCAGCTCCTGCGGCTCAGGAAGGAGGTGACCGGCAAGATGGACTACGGCAACAAGTGAGGGCACAGGGGGACGGGGCGCAGGGAACTCCGATCTGCCTCTGGCACAGGCTGTGCCGTGCCCCAGGTGCGCTCCCTGGTGTCCTGGCTGGCTGTCCCTGTGTCCCCATCATCCCAGCTGGCTGGCCCGTGATGGCTGGGGACAGCAAATGTGCCACCAGCTGCTCAAGCCACCTGGATAACAAGATGTGGCTGGGACAGGAATGTTCCTGGTGCTGTTCCTCTCCCCTCTCCTGGTGGGATCTGTCCTGCCCCCTCAGACCTTGTGCAAGGACAAACGAGTCCTGGTGGGGACACACAGCCCCGTGTGGCCCCAGTCCCGCCTCACCCCATCCCGCCCCCTGCAGGATCCTCGCTCTGGACCTGGTGGTGCGGGATGAGGACGAGAACATCCTGGACCCCGACAGGACCAGCGTCATCAGCCTCTTCCAGGCGCACAGGAGGGCGGCACAGACCCTCACCCAGCGCATCCAGGAGGAGACGGTGAGGCTGCTGCCGGTCCTGCACCCACCCCCTGTGCCAGGGGATGTACCAGGGGCTGAGCTGTGGGGCTGTGCCCCCTTGTGCCCCCCAGAGCCCGCAGCAGAGAGCGCCAGGCCATGGCACCCACGGGGCTGCTTCGCCCTCTCACACCCTCTCCCTCTGCGTCCGCAACTTCGTCTGCCACATCGGGGAGGAGGCGCAGCTCTTCATGGCCCTGTACGACCCTGGCGAGCAGCGCATCATCAGGTGGGGCCCTGGGGCACAGGTCAGACCCCTGCCCGTGCCGTGCTGGATGCTTCTCCTGCTGCTCCCTGTGGTATTTCCCCCGGGCTGCCCATCCTGCCCGGCCCAGAAGGACCCAGTGGGTGTCACAGGGGGAAGGGGCACGTCCCTTTCCAAAGGGCTGCTCTGGAGTGAGAGGGTTTGTCATGCCGTGCCAGCCGTGCATATCCCATGGGACAGCTCATCCTGCCCCAGGTACTGGTGAGGTCACCAGTGCGGGGACTGGGGACAGCCAGGCCGGGCCAGTGCCTCGGGGACACTGGTGGGATGAGGGGCTCTGCCATCCCACTGCCCACCTCAACCATCTCCCTCCTCACAGCGAGAACTACGTGATCCGCTGGGCCAGCACCGGGGTCCCGCAGGACATCGAGCTGCTCAACAACCTCAGGGTCGTGTTCACGGTGAGCGCAGAGCCCGGGGGAACCGCGCTGCTGCCTCCCGCCGCCCTCTCCTGCAGATCTGCTCCCACCCCCAGCATTTCGGGTGCCCCATGTCCCCCTGACAGAAGCCAAACCCCCACCGGACCCTCTGCTCATGTACCCCCAGCCCCTTCACAGACCCCTCCCCTGGAGCTGGGACGTGCTGCTGCCCCTCCGTGGTCCCCTCCCGGTGTTGGGGGTCCCGGAGTCCCCTCCCGGTGCTGGGGGTCTCGGGGTCCCCTCCCGGTGCTGGGGGTCCTGGGGTCCCCTCCCGGTGTTGGGGGTCCTGGTGTCCCCACTCGGTGTTGGGGGTCCTGGGGTCCCCTCCCGGTGCTGGGGGTCCTGGTGTCCCCTCTCGGTGCTGGGGGGTCCTGGGGTCCCCTGCCGGTGTTGGGGGTCCTGGGGTCCCTTCGCGGTGTTGGGGGTCCCGATGTCCCCTCTCGGTGCTGGGGGGTCCCGGTGTCCCCTCCCGGTGTTGGGGGTCTCGGGGTGCCCCGTCCCCGCTCGTCCCACGCCCCCGGGCACCCGCTGACTCAGCGCTTTGGCAGCAGCGCAGCGCTGACCCCCGGGACGCCGCGGAGCCATCCATATGCAAATGAGCCGGGAAAATCAATGTTAATGAGCAGCATCAGCACTTCGGCTCCGCTGCCGTCCCCCCTTCCCCGGCTCTCGCCCAGCCCAGAGCCCTCTGCTCTGCTCGCTGCTGATGTCCTCGAGTGTCCCCACGCGTTGTGGCGTGTCCCTGTCCTGTTCTCCTTAGCGCCACTGCAAGGTTTTGGCAGCACCCGAGGGACCCGATCCTCTCCCCAGTGTCTCTAGAGCTGTGGTACAGGGCCACCCTGACATCCTTACACCATGCCAGCTTGTCAAACTGCCTGCTCTAGGGTGACCCATTGGGACCACGGGTCCTGGAATTGTCGCCATCCTTGAGTTTTGGGACTCCTGGGGTGCACAGAAGCCCCCAGGGCAGCGGGGCTGTGTGCTCACTGTCCCCGCAGTGCAGGGCAGCAGGGACCCTCTGTGTCCACTGGTTCCCGCAGTGATCACCTGGCGGTGGCGCCGGCCCGTCCCCTGCGGTGCTGCCGGTGTCACACGGCCCCTGTCCTGTCCCAGGACCTGGGCAGCACGGACCTGAAGCGGGAGCGGCTGTTCCTGGTGTGCCAAATCATCCGGGTGGGGCGCATGGACCTGCGGGACAGCCACAGCCGCAAGCTGAGCACGGGCCTGCGCCGGCCCTTCGGCATCTCAGGTGGGGGTGGGCCCCATGGAGACCCCCAGGGACTCCCGTGCCACCACCTTGGCACCCCCCCAGCCATCACACCAAGCTCTGTGATGTCCCTGGGCTGCTCCCACTGTCCCTTTTCCCTGCCTGCCCATGCTGTCCCCGCCGGGCTGTCCCTGCCCAAGGGACACAACACCCTGTCCTGGCACAGGGGACCCCCAGCACAGCGCTGCTGAGATGTCCCCAGAACCCTGGGGAGACCCCCTGCCTTCACCTTCCTCCACCATCTTGTTCTGGGCATGGATCACTGTCTGGGGGCGCCACCTCTGCCACGGTGCCACCTCTGTGTCACTGCAGTGATGGACATCACCGACATCACCAAGGGGACGTGTGACAGCGACGAGGACAAGCAGCACTTCATCCCTGTCCACCCGTGAGCCCCGTGGGTGGGGGGAGTGCTGGGGGGCAGTGCTGGGGGGGCACCAGGCAGGGAGTAGCACTCCATGGCCTGGCTGGCATGGGGACACCATGGGGACACCAGCTGCCAGAGGACAGGAGGTGCAAGGATCAAAAAGAAAAGTTTTTTTTTTCCCCTAAATGTGGCTTTTCCAGGGTGGCTGCTGATGGTGATTTCCTTCACAATATGATCCGGAAGGCGGTGGAGGGGAAGGACATCAACCACAAGGGACAAGGTAGAGACCCTGTGTCCCCTGTGCCCACTCTGTGACACGAGACCCCACCCTGGGCCATCTGCTTGTCACATAAGGCAGTCCCTGCAGGGTAGAGCACTTGCTGTGACCCCTGGCTCCCCCAGCTCTTGCTGTCACCCCTTGAGAAATCCCTGTGGTCCCTGCAGGGCTCTGGGTGTCCCTGAAGATGCTCTGGGGAGACCTGAGCCAGGTGAGGAAGGACCACCCGCACCTGGTGGACCGCAGCACGGCGGTGGCTCGCAAGCTGGGCTACCCGGAGGTCATCATGCCAGGCAAGCATGGGGGGGGACAAGCCTGGGGGTCCCTGGGGGTGCCAGCATGGTGCCAGGACCTGGCTGACGGGGCTGTCCCCTCCCAGGTGATGTCAGGAACGACATTTACCTGACGCTGGTGCAGGGCGAGTTCGACAAGGGCAACAAGAAGACACAGAAGAACGTGGAGGTGACCGTGTGTGTCTGTGATGAGGCAGGGAATGTGGTGCAGGTATGGCAGTGTCTCCCCTGTGTCACCTCCCCTCGGGTATGGCAGGTGTCCCCTGTGTCACCTCCCCTTGGGTATGGCAGGTGTCCCCTGTGTCACCTCCCCTCGGGTAGAGCCAGCAGCTCCAGTAGCAAAACCAGCTGGAGGAGCCTCTTGGGCCACTGGAGCTGCCTGGAATAGAGATCTGGGAATAGAATAAAGATATTGAAAAATGCTGTGAAGGGATAGAGAGGAAATCATCCTCCCTTGGGAGGCCATGCCCAGTGCCCCCAGGCGTCCACCCCCAGCACAGGCAGGGGAGGAAAGAGCTGGGGGCTGGCAGGAGGGCAGGGGGTGTCAGACCCGAGTGTCACCTCCCCAGGCTGGCTCTTGCCTCTCTCTGGGTGTTCTCTCATCAGCTCTTAGCTGGCTCCTGAGGAATGGGCTGGAATTGCTGAGGGCTCATCTGGGCTGGTGTAGGGATTCATCCTCCATCTCCATCCACAGGCCCAAGCCCTGATGTGCCCCGGGAGGGCCATGTGTCCCTTCAGAGGTGGCACCAGGCCTGGCAGAGGTGGAGGGGATGGCGTTTAGGAAGGTGTGGGCAGGGAGGTTTGGGGCGTGGCCGGGGCTGGCAGGGACAGGAATTCTCCCTCCCTGTGAGGCCATTTGGGCTGATCCCGAGGTATTTCCTCCTGGCAGAACGTGATCCATGCAGGAGCAGGGGACAGGCCCACCAGCCACTACCGCTCTGTTGTCTACTACCAGCAGAGGCACCAGCGCTGGATGGAGACTCTGAAGGTCTGGGGAGCCCCAAGGCACAGGGGCTGGGGTGGGCTAGGGCTGCAGCCCCTCCAGGCTCCTCAGGGCTGCTGCAAGGGGTCCCCTTCAGGGCAGGTGTTTGGGGGACAGCCCTTGGTCCCATTTCGGGGATGATGGAGGTGCTGCCAGGGTCACAGCATGACCCCTGGATTGACACCCAGCATGACCAGCTCTGGGGAGGGTGGTCCTGGGAATGGGCGCTGCAGCCCTGTCCCCATCCCACGCCCCCAGTTCAGCCTCACTGGTTGACTGGGCAGGATGTGGGGTTGGTTTGCAGCAGTGGGTGGTCTGGCACAGCCCCTGCTTGGGCACAGAGGGACATTGCCCATGTGGGGGCTCAGCCCGTGCCCCTGCCCTCACCTTGGCACACGTTCCCACCCAGATCGCTGTCCCCATCGAGGACGTCCACAGGACCCACCTGAGGTTCACCTTCCGCCACCGCTCCTCCAGCGACTGTGAGTGTCCCTTGCTCCAGGCCTTCCTCCCTGCCTGGAAGTGTGTCCCTGGTCCCTTTTGACTCCCCCTTACCTCACATCACCCCCGTGTGTCCCCTCCCAGCCAAGGACAGGAGCGAGCGGATTTTCTCCATGGCCTTTGTGAGGCTGATGCGCCCCGACGGCACCACCCTGCGGGATGGGGAGCACGACCTGGTGCTGTACAAGGTATGGGGGGGGACCCCAGAGCCTCCTGGAGTTGGGGGGCTGTGGGACAGCAGCACTTCTGGGGCCAGGGTCCCAGTCTCTGCCTGAGCCACGGCGCTGGTGGCACGTACCCAAAGTCCCCGAGGGTTTGCGGTGCCTCCCTGGCCGTCCTCGCTGTCCTTGGTGGCGAGGGCTCCCCGCGCACAGCGCCTCCAATCCCTGCGTTGCTCCTTTGGAATGACAAGTTTTGTTCGGGAAAAGGTGATTTAAGCCTTTGTGACGGGGAGGGAACGTCCCCGTGGTGGGGCTGCGCTTCACCTGATTTCACCAGCCCTGGCGCTGCTCGGGTTTGCTCCGAGAGAGTGGAGGGGAAGGAGAATCGCTGTTCATTTGGGAAAAACGCAGTCAGCTCCAATGTGAAAGGCCCCTGAAGGGGCTGCCCCCTTACCTCCATCTCCTCCCTGCACTGGGGCTGCTGTGACCAGAGGAGTGGGAGGCATGAGCTGGTCCCTCTGCCAGGGCGAGCTCAGGGCTCTTCCCTGTGTGCAGACACCTCATGGGGTCCCTGCCTGGCCATGGAGCTCCAGTGTCCCTGGGGAGTCACCTGTTCCCCCGGCCCTGGGCTGCTGCATGGGAGTGTTCTCTGATTTTGGCAACGTGACCACAGTTTCTCCAGGCGCAGCCACGTCCCTCCCTGAGTCTTGCCTTTTTTTGGGATGAGCCGACCTGCTCCCTCCTGCTGTGGCAGCCCAGGATGGGGAGAGACCATGCTGTTCCTCCCTGAGGCTCCTGCACATTTGAAATCATTATTATGTCCCTCCTCCCTGCTTTATTTTTGGGCAAAAGACCCAAATTCTTTGACTGCTGCCGTGGCTCTCAGCACTGGCTCTGGTCCCTGGCTCTCTGGGGACTGTCCCCTCCACAGCAGGAGCACATTGGGCACCTTTGGGACGTGCCAGTGCTGGCTGTGGCAGTGAGAGGAAACCTCCCACACCTCCCTGCTAGGAGAACAAACCCCCAGATGTCCCTTCTGGGTCTGTGTTCCTCTCAAAGATCTGTCCCTGCCCTCCTGAACCACCACGTCCTGCGCTGCTCTGTCCTCTCCCTGTCTGACTCTGGCTCTTCCCGGCAGACACTGGGGGCTGGACTCTGGGAGTCAGAAGCTATTTCATCTTTTTCTCTCTGCTTGCCAGAGGAATGTGAGTGAAAGGCTTTTAGCTGCTCAGACCTCTTGATCTCCAGCTGGTCTGAGCTCCAGCCAGTTTTTCCTGCACAGGAGCCCTGGGAAGGAGCACAGGGCTCCTGTGTGTTGGCTGCTCGTAGCAGGTGTCCTGGAAGGGAAAAGCCAACAGGAAACATCTCTGTCACCTCCATCTGACCTTCAGCTGGAGGGGTTTCACCCTGTGAGGCTGCAGGCAGGGAAGGATGGGTGTCTGTGAGCTGCAGCCTGGCCAGCCAGCTCTGGTCATCCCCCACGTCCCAGGGAAGGTCATTCAGAGTCACCCCAGTGAGTCCTGGATGGAACATTTTCAGCTTAGAGTAGAGGACACAGAAATAAGTCGGTTTGGAGGCCCTGGCATGCCCATATAGGTGGGAGGTGTAGGGTGACAGTGGTGTTGTGGGACAGGCTGTCCTGGACACCTGGGTGGTGTCCTGCTCCATGTCAATGTCCCTGTGTTTGCCGGTGTCCCCACTGCATGTCCATCCCTGCAGCAGTGCCCAGGTGTGTTTAATATCCAGCCCCAGACTCCTCTTTGTCACTCTGCTCCTCCTGCCCGTTGTCCTGTCCCCGCTGTGTGACACGGGCTGGGGTATGGTGTCTCCTCCAGCCGATTGTCCCAGCTGAGCAGGGTCCCTGTGGATCCCCTCGGGGAGCAGCATTGTGGGATCACCGTGGGGGAGCCAGAGGGTACCCAGGGGTGGGATGAGGGTTCTGTATGGTGGGAGCCACCAGGCATGGGGTCAGAACACAGGGGGCCAACCCTGTCCCCTGGGGCTCCAGCTGTGACCTGTGTTGTGCCCTGCAGGGTGACAGCAAGAAGCTGGAGGACGCCAGCGCGTACCTGTCCCTGCCCTCGGAGCGGAATCTGTCGGAGCCAAAGCTCCTCTCTGGCTCCTCCTTCCGTGTGAGCGGGGCCGCGCCGGCTTTAGCCGTGTCCACCCGGGACAGCTTCCAAATCTCCACGCTCATCTGCTCCACCAAGCTGACCCAGAATGGTGAGTCCTGGTCTCCCCCAGGGCGGGGCTGTGTCCCCTCCCCGGTGCTGTTCCCACTTTTCCCGATGTTTGGCTCTCCAGTGTCCATCACACTGGGACAGCGAGATGAGAACAGTGGGAACAGTGAGTGCTCAGTTATTGTTTGGCCATGCTCAGGATGGCCAAGGCTGTTCCTGGGGAGATCAGCTCGATCAGGGTATTTTGGGGGGGGGCTGCCATCCACTGGAGAGAAGCAGCAGCCAGTGAAATTCCCACTTGAATACGGCTGCATGTCCTTCCTTCGAAATTGAAGTGGGAATTGGAGTTCTGTGGTTTAACCCCCGTTCCTGGGTTGGCTCAGGGGAGTTTCCAGCCCTGGCCTGCTCTACACAGGTCAGGGCAGCTGAGAACATTTGTGCCCCTTTGGCCCTGACACATCATCCCCCCTTGGCCAGGGAAGGGCCCACGGGAATTCTGGGCTCTCCTCTCACCTGCTGCAAGGCTGAAAGATGGGAATGGCTCATCCTGCTCTGGCTGATGTGCAGGGAGCTCGGGGGACATGGCCTCGTGGTGTGGGGATGTGACACACAGTGACAACGTGGCTGCAGGGCCCAGGGTGCTGTGGTTCAGTGTGGAGGGGTCAGGGATGAGGCTGCTCCATTAATTCCCTTCCTGCAGCACAATTTTGTCTCCCACGGCCACGACCTATTTAAAGTTTGTGCTTTCTGGCCCTGGCATCAGGGGATTTCAGCAGTGAGCAGTGGCTGTGTGAGGAGGTTCTGGCTGCTCCTGGCAGGGTCCTGGCTGCTCCTGGGCAGCCAGGATGGGATGGGGGAGCTGGGGGTTGGCAACAGTGGGGTCAGTGAGTGCTCAGTGCTGACTGCCCCATTCCTCCTGCCCAGTGAACCTGCTGGGGCTGCTGAAGTGGCGCTCCAAGCCCAGCCTGCTCTGTGGGAACCTCCAGAAGCTGATGAACGTGGATGGAGGGGAGGTCATCAAGGTACAGCCAGGACTTGCTCCCCTCCCTCCCTCCCTGGTTCCTGCACTCCCCATGCCCAGCAGCTGGGTCTTGGGGAATGCTGGGGTCAGCACTCGAGCCCTCACAGCCCTCATGTCCCCCCAGTTCCTGCAGGACACACTGGATGCCCTGTTCTCCATCATGATGGAGCACTCGGAGACAGATGTTTATGACACCCTTGTGTTTGATGCCCTGGTGAGCAGAACCTGTGTGGGTCTGAGCCCCCCACCCCACTGTAGGGTGGGCACTGGTTGGACTAGACCAATGGGGCTTGTTGGTCTGAATGACCCAGCCCAGGGCAGGGCTACATCCTGAGGGACCCTGTCCCTCTGGGGGACAATCCCAGCAGGATCCAAAGGTGTTTCTCCCACACCAAGACAAGAATGCTCCCGGTGATGGGACTGGGGCAGGGTGGGGTCAGGGTGGCTGTTGCTCTGCCCAGACATCCCCCTGCCCACACCAAGCCATGTCCCTGCCTGCTGCCCTCAGGTTTTCATTGTGAGGCTGGTGGCTGACAGAAAGTTCCAGCATTTCAACACGGTCCTGGAGGCCTACATCCGCCAGCACTTCAGCGCCACACTCGCCTACAAGTGCGTTCCTGGGGGCTGTGGCATGGGGAGGGACAGGCTGGGACACCTGGAATGGTGGAGAACAAGGCTGGGACAGCCAGGATGGGGCTGAGACAGAGGGTACAGGATGGGGCAGAGCTGGAATGCTCACGGATATCCCACCCTGCAGGAAGCTGCTGTCGGTGCTGACTCAGTACGTGGAGCAGGCAGGTCGGGGGGAGCCCTGTGAGTCCCTCCCACAAACCTTCAAGGCCCTGGAGTACATCTTCAAGTTCATCGTCCGTTCCCGGCACCTCTTCGCCCAGTAAGTGCTCCCAGTGCCATGCAGCCTGCTGGAGCTCAGGGGTCTGTGGGAGGGAGGTCCCTGTGCTGTGTGAGCAGTGTCAGTGCCATCATCAGTCCCAGGGTTGTGGCAATGGCAGCTCAACCCACCTGGTGTGGCACCCAGGTTGGCACCCACCACTCCTGGCCGTGCTGCTGTGTTGGCTGGTCCCCAGGCAAGGCTCCTCCAAGGCTGTGAATTCTCTCCTTGAGGATTCTGGCAGTTTTCAGCTTTGTGCCATCCTCTGGATGCTGCTGGACAATGGTGATCCACTGTGGGGGTGGGCAGTGCTGTCCACCTCGGGGTGGGAGAGCTCTCTGGCCGCCCCAAATGCCCAGCAATGACCTTGCCCTACAGTGACCCTGCACCACAGTGACCTCTGCCCCAGCCACCCCTGACAGGGGGTTTCCAATGGGCTCTTAAAATCCTCCCACAAGGGAGAGGCCAAAATGTCCTGAGCAGTCTGTGCCCCTGCATGGCTGGTACTGTGCTGGGAAGGTTTCCTGGAGCCCAGTTAAGGTCAGTGGGAGGCGTCCCTGCCCATAGCAGGGGGATGGAGCCAAACTCAATCCTGTGATGAGCAGAGCAATGGGCTCAAAGGTCAAGGTACCCACAGGCACCTTCAGAGTACCCTCCGGCCTGGTTTCACTTGCTCCCTGTGGGCATGGGGCTGACATCCCAGTCTGGGTGATGGCACAAATACCCCTCCTGCGGGGTGGCGTGGGAGAGGAGGAAGTCAGGACACGGCCATTGGTGTTACCACACAGAGCTGGTGCTGTTCCTCTTTCATTCCACGTATTGAAAGAACTTTCGTTCAGCCCCGAAAGCTGAAGTGTCCTGAGGGAACAGCAGGCAGTGAGGTGGGCAGTGAGGGACCCCCCCAAACACATGGCAAGGGCCCCCTGCATGGGGTGAGCACTGGCTGGCACCGAAAGGAGCGGGATCGCCCCATTCCCAGGTACTGTGGTTTGGCAGGTGGCTGATTTTGGGGGAATGAGGCTTTGCCTCCTCCACCCCAAGCCCAGGATGTGTCAGGGTCCCTGTGGGTGCTCCCACTGGCAGTGAGGAGCTCTGCTGGGCTCCTGTGCCCCCCAGGGACTGTCACACCTCACTTTGCACCGCTCCGTATTAACTGTGTGATTTGAGCCGTGTGTGTCCTCGCCACTTCCATCCCTTCCTGATGTCCCATCTATGGCTTCAGGGTGCTCCAGAGCTCTGCTGTGCTCCAGAACATCTCACCCAGCACCTGTCTCTCCCTCCTGTATGAGGACACGCAGCAGATTCCCAGCTTAGAGTGCTCCTGGCAGGAGAAATTAATTACGCGGCGCGTTTGCAAACAGCCCCGTGAATGAGTTTGCCNAATGAGTTTGCCTGGAACAGACGCATCCCCGAGGACATTTAGTGATTTTATATAGCTTCCCTTTATCTCAGCAATCTCTACATGCAATAACACGGGCCCCTCAGATCCTCTAAGTGCTCTGAACGTGCTGCAATTTGTACAGGCTGTAATCGACAGGAATTGGGTTGTAATTAGAGTCAGTTGCTGCAGATTGCCAGGTCTGGGATTGCCTGTGCTGCTGCTGGAGCTGGACAAGCAGTGCCTGCAGCTCCTGTGAGGAGCCCAGGTAGCTGCAAGGATGACTGAGGTCCTTGTCCTCCGCCTTGGGACACCTCCCTGTGTCCCCTCAGGGGCCCTGATGGCACCGCAGTGACGTCTCTCCCTCACTGCTTCCTCCTTG
This sequence comes from Sterrhoptilus dennistouni, assembly GCA_013397095.1. Taxonomy (NCBI): domain Eukaryota; kingdom Metazoa; phylum Chordata; class Aves; order Passeriformes; family Zosteropidae; genus Sterrhoptilus; species Sterrhoptilus dennistouni. The sequence goes on along the minus strand of VWZU01003749.1, from coordinate 477,010 downwards.
CTGGTTCCTCTGGCTGCTTCTACTTTTTGGCCATCACTGAGGGCAGAAAAACTTTCTCTGCCAGTGCTCACTGTCCTCCTGGATTTTGAGGCCAAGGTGGACAGAGCTTGGAGCAACCCATGGCATGGGCTGGGACTGGATGGGCTTCAAGGGCCCTCCCATCCCAAACCAGTTCGTAATTCCAGGATTTCCTTACACAGCTGGTGGCTGGATAATTTTTCCCTCCACTGCTTGGTGTCAGTGATGGGGGAATTACCTCAAACAGTGACTTTATTCCTGCAATCACACCTCAGCTTTGCACTTTTCCTGCAGCTTTGCACTTTTCCTGCAGCTTTGCACATCCCATGGCTAAAACTCCCTCATTCAGTTTGCTCTGCTCCAGCTGGTGAGGGGGGCTGAGAGGGCTCAAGGAGGTTCCTGCTCAAGTGGGATGGTGCTGAACTGATTTGAGAGGGTTTTGGGTTGTGGAATCATGGAAGAGAGGCTTGTTTTTTTAAAGAAAAACAGAGTTTTTGTGAGTGGATCTGTGGACATGGTGGGGCAGTGGCTGTGATAGCGCCAGGGCTGTGACAGTGCCAGGATTTACCACGAGATCCAGCCATGGATCCAAATGTTCATGGATGAGTTAAATTAACTGGGAATGCAGGTGATCCCTGAGCAGGGGCTGGCAGTGCCAGGGAAGGTGTGTGGCATGGTGGCAGCGCAGTGACAGCACAGTGAGTGCCTCTGGCCATTGCAGGCTCTACGAGGGGAAGGAGGTGGCCGAGTTCCAGCGCTCCCTGCAGCGGTTCTTCCTCGCCCTGAACCAGCTGATGCAGTCCCCGCTGGAGGGTCCCACTCTGCTCTCCCAGGTGTGGCATGGGGTGGTGCTGGGAGGGCTCAGCTCTGCTGTGTAGTGGGAGGGAGGGTGCCCAGGCCAGGCACTGGCTGTCCTCATGGTGAGGTGACACTCTCTGTGTTCGTCTTTGGGATGACACTGTCCATCCTGTGTGCAGACCTCCCATGGTGTCAGAAGGAGCTGCCACCCCATGCAGTGCCTTGCTGTCCCCAGCTGTCCCTCCTTGTGCACCCTGAGACCTCAAGGCCCTCAGTGCACTGGGGTTGGGTCAGCAGCTCGGTGGCACTGGGCAGACGCTGTCCTGGCCATCATCCATGTGCTGAATTGTGCAGTGGAAAATCTGGGAAGGGTTCCTAGGGATTGTCCCTTGTACTGTTTCTGGCCTGGCCTCATTCCCTGCATCCAAGACCACACACAGCGGGCTGAGGGAAGAGAGCTGGTGCAGGCTGGATGGATCTGGGATGGGGCTACACTCTGCACCCACAGCCACCCAGATAATGCTGGTGGCAGCCCTGTCTGAAGGCAGCTCTCTGGTGTCTCTGCAGGGAGCAGCCCTGAAGTATCTGCCCTCCATCCTCCAGGACGTGTTTGGGATCTTTGACTCCTCTGCTCTGGGGTAGGGTCCCTGTACCCCCACCAACCCCAGCCCCCTGTCATGCTCAGTGCCTGTCACAGCCACCTCTGTCCCTGCACCCAGCACAGAGCTGAGGGTGAAGGCAGGCAGGGGTGTCTGGAATCACCTCCTGATCCCCTTCCCAGTGTAAAAATGGGAGAGTTCTGCTCAGTTTTGGCAGCTGCCTGTGCTTGGGCAGGGGCTGAGCCTGGAAATTCAGCCCCAGCTGTGTTTATTTTGGGAATTCAGGCAGGATTTGTCTGCTGGGTGCCTTTAGTGGGCACAGCTGCCCTTTGAGACTATCCTGCCCCACACGGCTCTGCCCCATCGAGGGACTCCCCCCACCCAGCAGCTCCATCCTGACCAGAACCTGGAGCTCCTGGCTTAACTCCTCTCCTGATGGCAGGGCCATACTGCGGGACTTTGTGGGGAACCTGCTGCCCCAGCGCCTGCTGAAGCAGAAGCTGCAGTCCCTGACTCACATTGCCAGCACCAAAGCCTTCCAGTCCCACGGTGAGAGGGGTCCTGGTGGCACTGCCCTTGCTGAGCTCACCCAGAGGCCATGGCACAGCATGGGGAGGAGTCACTCTGCCTCATGCCTGGGGTGGCTCCACAGATAGGGACAATTCCCTCATGCCTGTGCCCCCTGTCCCCCCCCAGAGTGCCGGGAGCTGGTGCTGCAGGCGGCCCTGCCCATCCTGCAGGAGCTGATCCAGGCTGGTGAGGAGGAGGAGTCCTGCATTGAGCTGCTCAGCACCATCCTGGAAGTGCTGTACCAGGTCCAGAAGGTAAATCAGGAATCAATGGGCAGTGACCTGACCAAACCCCTCTGAGTGGGGTTAAGCACCAGTTCCTGGCCAGGATACATTTGGAGTTCACTGTAGTCAGCTAAGGGACTGTGGGTGTCACCATGCCAGCAGAAATGTGCCCAGAGTGGGGCAAAAACCTCGTGCTTTCCACCTCAGTGAGTTTCTGGGGGGTTGCCCAACATCCACATGAGTGGGGAAGGGGCTTCCAGGCTCAGGGATGACACTGAGCTGAGGGTGGTGGGGACATCACCAGCTCTGCAGGGCTGGGAGGAAGGTGAGGGCAGGGAGGAAGACAGTAATTGCCAGTCAGCCCCTGGGCAGTATCACACTCCAAAATGAAGAGGGATGGCCACAAACGTGAGGCAGAGACATGGTGGGCACCCACCCACTCAAATACGGCCTGTCTGGGGTGGGCTTGGGCCATTCCTGGGGGTCTCAGCCCTGTTTCTGGTGATTGCAGAGCGCAGAGAAGCTGCGAGCGCGGCACAAGGACCGTGGGGACGTGGAGCTGGTGAGTGTCCCTGCAGCAACACGATGTTTTGAGCCTGTACAGGGCTCAGTGCTCTGGCTTTCCAGGAGCCTTCCTCTGTTCCTGCCCTTCCTGGCTGCTCTGGGGTTCCTTTTGGGGGCCCTTTGGAGGTTCAGGTGTCCCACCTGCAGTGCAGTGACTGGCGCTGTGGGAGCTGAGTTGGACACTGTGTTCTGGGAGGGTGAGGTGGTTCTTTAACCCCTCAGCACCAAGATTATGGTTTCTGAGCTTTCCATCCCGTTCCAGGAAACCCAGGAATGGGATGGAAAGCTCAGAAATTGTGGTGAAATATCTCATTTTGGGCTTAACTTCTAAACCTGAAATAGCCTTTATGGAGAGTGTGGTGAGACACTCTTGGGGAAGATTTTGCTCTTGTTTCAACCCCATGAGAGTTGAACCCACCTTTGCCTGCCCAGCTCTAGTGCAGCCATCCTCATCATCCTCAGCCCTCCTCAGCTGTCCCCATTGTCCCCAGCCAGGTGGCCACTTTGCCAGGGAGGTGTACGGGGATCCCAAATCCCATCTTTATGCTGGAGCACATTGCCTAGCTCTGGTTCCTGCTCTTGATCATTCCCATCTCACCACCCTGATGCCACCAGCCCTCGAATGAGCCACGCTGAGACATATCCCCCAGCTGGGACACGCCCTGCCGTGGCCCTGATGCCTTTTACCTTTCAGGCACAGGTGAAGAAGCACATCCAGGTGATCCTGGAGCAGCTGCTCCCCACGGTCAATCGCAGGGTGATCGTCCTGGACCGGGAGAACCCGCTGAGGGTGAGTCCCACTGTGCCGGGACAGGCACGAGGGGTGGCTGGTTTGGGGCTCTGGGTGTGTGTCCCTGGCTCTGCTCCTTGCTGGACCTGCTGCCAGAACCCAGCAGGATGGGGATGGATGTCAGGGATGTGCCCAGGGGGATGCAGGGGGGAAGCAGGAGCAGGGCAGGAGCAGCCAGAGAGTAGAGGGGAGTGGGTGGAGGGCAGAGGAAAAGTTGTTTTGGGAGCAGTGAAGGGTTCGGGCTGCATTATTTGGAAAACAAGCAGCTGAACCCAGTGAACCGGTGCAGTTTTACACGCCGAGAACGTGTGTGAGGAGCCGGACACCCGGGAAGGGAGGCGGCTCTGAGCTCCCCGCACGGAGCAGCGATGGGAGGGGACAGAGCCGGGGGCAGCGGGGACTCGGGATCTTCTATGGGGACATGGTGGCAAACCCAGGAGCTGCACTGCGTCTGAGGGTGGGCTCTGAGCTGTGCTCCGGAGGCTCGGAGCAGGGAATTGCCGTGTGTGCCGTGCCCGGGGAGATGTGGGCAGCTCTGCCGCCGGGGCCGTGCCGCGATCTCAGCGCCGGGCTGTGATTCAGCCGTGACTCAGACGGGAGATTCATTCGGGGTCGCACTGGGGCTCCATCCTTCTTTTCGCCCTCGTTCCCAAGCTCTGTGACTCAGGGCCGGGGGCAGCCGGAGCCGAAAAAGCGCCGGGCAACGATGGGAGGGGGGCCGGGGAGGGGGATTGAGGGTTGTGCAGTGCAGCCCAGGGCAGCGGGAGGGGGATTGAGGGGGTGCAGTGCAGCCCAGGGCAGCGGGAGGGGGATTGAGGGGGTGCAGTGCAGCCCAGGGCAGCGGGAGGGGGATTGAGGGGGTGCAGTGCAGCCCAGGGCAGGGGGAGGGGGATTGAGGGTTGTGCAGTGCAGCCCAGGGCAGGGGGAGGGATCCTTTGCTGTGCCTCGCTCGTGGCTCCACAGGGGCCTCCTGGCAGCTCTCCCAGCACTGCCCGTAGTTCCCGTAGCCTCTGCCCTCAATTAGGGCTCCCAGACTCTCAGCCCAGGCTGCCCCAGCAGCTCCAGCTGTTGGGAAGGGCTGAGGAGACCAAAAATACACCAGGACAGAGTCCCTCCATCCATCCCGCTGCTGCTGGGCATAGAAGGGAATTGTGTCCCTGGGCTGCAGCCCCCGAGTGTCCCTGGCACACGGGATGGGGTTTAACACTGTCTGCATCTCCTGCTTTGGGGGGCTGCGGTGTGAGCACCAACTGGTGCCAAACCTGCCCACCCCGGGGGTGGCCACTGCTTTTGGAGGAGGCTGGATTATGTCCCCCTTCCTGAGGAAATGGCCCTGCCGGGAGAGCTGTGGCTGCTCCCACCACAGGCACTCCTCAGGGTGTGCTCTGGGATCCTGGGACCAGGATGGCAGAGTTTTCCCTCTCGTGGCAGCCCCACAGAGGCTGGGATATTTGAGCTCCTCATTCCTGCCTCCCTATAATCAGCCTGTGCATCTTCCCCACTCATGAGATCCTTGCCCAGCCCGGGGATTTTAGGGACAGGCCTCTTCTCCAGGCCATTTCCCACTGTCTCTGACCAATGGAAACCCTTGGAGTTCTCATTTAACCTGCAGGAAACAGTGGGAGGGATGGGTGAGCAGCCCTCACTGTGGGATGCAGGGATGGGCACGGATTTGAGCCTGGGGCACCTCAGGGAACCCCGAACAGAGGGAATATCCATTAAAAAAAAAAAAAAAA
>VWZU01003749.1:443566-455804 GCA_013397095.1 Sterrhoptilus dennistouni | reverse complement strand
GTCCCGGTCCCGGTCCCGGGGCGGCCGCGGGGCTGTGGCACCGCATGGATTCCCGAAGGAGCGGGAGGAGTTGGGGTTTGATCCGTTTGCTTTGCACGAGAGAATTCCCTACAAACCCCTCGTAGAGGCGCACGTCGCTCGCCCGCGGCAGCTCTCGGTGTGTTACGCCCCATCCCGAGCAGCTCCCGGGGCTGCCCAGGGGCCGGTGGTGAGAAGTTGGAGCCCTTGGTCGCCAGCTGCAGTCGCATCCCTCCCCGAACAGTCCTCTGTGGTCTGCGTGTGATTGGCAAGGTCTGGCCTGGGGCTGCAATGGGGCTCCGTCTCCACCGGAATCCAGGAGGAAAAGCTCCGGCAGTGTCAGACTTGCCAAGGCTGGAAGGTGCCCGGGATGGGCAGTGGTGGCCAGTGCCTGGTGCTGCCCACGCAGGACTCAAGGCACGGCAGTCTCTGGGCATGGGTTGGTGCCTGAAGCCACCCACAAAGCTCCACCAGTGACACCAGGGCACGGCAGGGCCCATCACTCCTCCTGAGCATTCCAGACACTGATCTTACCCCAGAAACAGCTGCCTTTCCCCGCAGTTTCCAGCCTTGGATGTGTCTCTGGGACAGCTTTCTGGGCAGCAGAAATTGTGCACACTCCACTTTGTCTTGCTACAAAGCTGGGAGCCTCCTGAGCTGAGGGCTCAGTTTGGGACCCATCACTGGAGGCACTCCAGAAGGAACCTGCTTGCCAATTTCAAAATGTCCTTACATCCATACATGGTCTTAAATTATCTCAAAAATGACGGAGGTGCTTCCACTCTGTAATTACACCTGCATCCCCCTGGCATCATGGTGGGTGCAGGAGCCATCCTGTCACTGGAGTGGGATACACAGTCTGGGAACTGGACATGAAGGGGCCAGGAGAAGAAGTCTGGGGAGCTGGGGAAGAAGGGACCAGGGAAGGTGGGGCTGAACAGACCCCAAGGCAATTCGGGCTCTGGGTTATGAACTGGGTGGAGGGACAAGGACAGTGTCCTGTTCCTGTGCAGCTGCAGGACCCAGCAGGGCCTGACCAGCTCCTCTCCCCCAGAGCCACTACGTGGCCTGCATGGCCGCCATCCTGAGCCAGATGGACAAGGACCACTACAGCACCTACATCCAGGCATTCCCCTCCCGGCCTGAGCTGATGGTGAGTGCTGCCCCATGGCAACACTTCTGCCACCAGCACCTCCCTCACGGCATCCCCTGGAGGGCACTGCAGTCCAGCACAGCTCCTGATATCTTTCCCTCCCTTGCAGGATTTCCTCATGGAGACTTTTATCCTTTTCAAGGACCTGATTGGGAAGACGGTGTATCCCGGTGACTGGATGGTGATGAACATGGTGCAGAACCGGTGAGGGCCTGGGCAGGGACCTGCAGGGGGATGCTGGGGTGGATGTGGGAATGCCTTGGGGCTCTGGACATGCAGGACTGGTGAGCTGGACAGTGTTTGTCTGCACTGAAGTGGGCACAAAGGACCTCGCCCCCTCTGTGTGATGATGGTGGGCACACCAGGCTGGGCCCTGGGCACACCGGTGCTGCCCTCACCCAGTGCTCACTCGCCCCAGGGAGTTCCTGCGTGCCATCAACCACTTTGCCACCACCTTAACCGAGATGTTCCTGAGCAACAGCAACTTCGAGCTGCAGGTGGGTGGGTGCTGCTTCAGTCCCGCTTTGGGCCAGGTGGGTCAGGAGAGGACCCAGCCTGGTCCCCAGCCAGCCTGGCACTCATCCCTGTGCTTCCACTGCAGCTTTGGAACAACTATTTCCACCTGGCCGTGGCTTTCCTCACCCAGGAGTCCCTGCAGCTGGAGAATTTCTCCCCGGCCAAACGCAACAGTATCCTGGCCAAGTGAGTCCCCACCCTCACAGACCTCGGGCTGCCACCATGCCCCGAGGTCAGGGATTTTGGGATGAGCCGGCTGGGCTCACCCGGGGCTGCAGAGTGATGCTGACTGACCTCTGTCCCGGCAGGTATGGGGACATGAGAGCCACGATTGGAGCCTCCATCCGGGACATGTGGTACAGCCTCGGTGAGCCACAGTGTGCAGTGATGGGGGATTTTTGTGTCTCTGTGGGCTGATGTCCATCAGCACCATCCCCAGAGTGGGTGTGGGGAGCGGGGATTTTGCTGTTTTGGGCATGGGAATCTGCATGGGTGTGGATCTGCCCCTCAGCCCTCCCTGTCCTCCCAGGCCAGCGCAAGATTGAGTTTATCCCGGGCATGGTGGGTCCCATCCTGGAGATGACGCTGGTGCCCGAGCTGGAGCTGCGCAAGTCCACCATCCCCATCTTCTTTGACATGATGCTCTGCGAGCACCGGCTCACCGGCAGCTTCAGCCGGGTGAGAGAGCCAAGGCTGCCCTGGGGGAGCAGGGTGGGGTGGGATGTTGTGGGAACCACCCACACCAGGGAAGTGGCATGGCCTGGGAGCGGGGACGGGATCCGTCTCTTTAGGATGGTGTTTGGGGAGGGGCTGCTCCGAGCTCAGCCCCGTCTTCATCCCCTCTCTGCAGTTTGAGGACGAGATCCTGCGCAAGCTGGACAGCGAGGTGGAGGGCGGCAGGGGGGACGAGCAGTACATGCAGCTTTTCAAGAGCATGTGAGTGTGCAGTGACATCCCTGCCACCTCCTCCCCAAGGCAGACCCTTTGCTGTCACCGTTCCCTGCCATCCCACTCCTCACACTGTGCCCTGGCCACGGGAGAAAGGGAGCAGTGAGGAGGAAGGCAGTGCCCCCTGCCTGTCCCAGGTGTTACCTCTGTCCCAGGCCATGCTCCTGTCTGTCCCCAGTGATGCCCCTGCCCTAGGAATTACCCTTGTCTTGCTCCAGGAATTATCCTATGCCTTAAGTGATACCCCCGCCTCAGGTGATGCCATTGCCCCAGGTGTTATCTGTGCCCCAGGAATTCCCCTTGCCTCAGGTGATGCCATTGCCCCAGGTGTTATCTGTGCCCCAGGAATTATTATTCCTGCCCTGGGTGATGCTCCTGCTCTGCCCAGCCTTTGTCCCTGCCCTTTGGTGCTGAGCAGGGCAATGGTGGGAGCACTGCAGAGGTGGCTGTGCAGTGGGACCCGTTGCCCCCTCTGTTCCCCAGCCTGCTGAGCTGCTGCCAGAGCCACCCCGAGCTGGCCAAGCCTGGAGAGAACTTTGTGAGGCTGGTGAGTGAACTCCTGGAGCGGCTCCTGGACTACCGGGCTGTCATGAATGATGAGAACAAGACCTACAGCATGAGCTGCACTGTCAACCTCCTGGTGAGCACTTACTTGTGCCCTGCTACAGCTCCCTGAGGCTGGCAGAGCTCACCCTTATGTCCTCAGCTCTCTGGGGAAATGGGGGTGGTTCTCATGCTTCCCCAGGTCCCCAGGGTTGGTGGGGCTTGTCCCTGCACCTCCCCAATCCCCCACGGAGCCCCAGCACAGCAGAGAGGGGCTGCCCGTGGTGCCAGAGCTGGCATGCCTTGGGAATCACTGTGCAGCTCCCCAGGGCCGTGGCCAACCCCATCCCTGTGTGGGGACAGTCCTGGCAGCACCGTGGCCCAGAGGGTGGCAGTGTGAGGAGGCTGTGGCATGTGCCACCCCTGGGGCCACTCAAACAGCCTCGTCTGCCTTTCCACAGAACTTCTACAAGGAGATTGACCGCCAGGCCATGTACATCAGGTGAGCACAGCCCTGGGAACACCAGCAGCACCTGGGCTGGAGAGTCCCGAGCATTCCCAGTGGGATGGGGTTGGCAGAGTGCCCTGAGGGGCAGGGTGATGGCTCTCTGTGCCCAAACCATGCTGTGCCCCACACGTGGGACTGTCACTGCTCACACACACGGCTCTGTCACTCCCAGGTACCTGTACAAGCTGAAGGATCTGCACATCAGCTACGAGAACTACACGGAGGGAGCCTACACGCTGCTGCTGCACGCCCGGCTGCTCACGGTGGGCACGGGGGGCTCCGGGGGGCTCTGAGGAGGGGCAAGCCCCGTGGGCTTGGTGTGACAGGTCCCTGCTCCCTTGTGCAGTGGTCAGAGGAGTCAAATGCAGCCCCCGTGCCAGACCCGCACGGCCTCCACCTGCACACCCAGCGCCAGCTGAAAGAGGCTCTGTACAACCAGATCATTGAATACTTCGACCAGGGCAAGGTGAGTGTGGCCACCTGCCCCTACAGACCCTGCAGCCTCTGAAACCCTGCAATTGGAGGGAGCTGGGCTGGCTTAGGGCAAGCCTGCCCTCCTTGCCACCACTGCCCCCTGTTCCAAGTTCCCAGACCCCATTCTCAGTGCAGCCCCTCACTCCCCACTGCTGCAGAGGGGCTGGAACTGCCCTGCAGTGAGCTTGGGCGGGATGGTTCACCCCTGTCCTTCATCCCATCCCTAGACCATCCCTATCCCATCCTGTCCCATCCCAGCCCAGTCCTTGTACTGCCAGGGGCTGGCAGCTCAGACATCTCAGGACAAAGGCTTGATGTGGTGGGCTGGGGGGCTCCAGGGCTGGAGATGGTGGGAAGCCAAGTCCTTCTGCTGCCCACTGGACCACCAGTCCCCACAGGAGAGCCCTATCCCCCTCCTCACAGGGGGCAGGGGTACAGGTGCAGGGTGATCTCTGCTGGAAGTCCCTGCTGCCCCCTTCCCCAGTTGACCCTGCACTGGGGGGCCCTGTCCTGGCCCCTCTCTTCTCCAGATGTGGGAGGAGGCCATCCACATCTGCAAGGAGCTGGCAGAGCAGTACGAGAGCCACTTGTTTGACTACGAAATGCTGAGTGACATCCTGGTGGGTGCCCGGCTGGGCTGGGGGTGCTGCTGGCAGGGCAGGATGGTGGGGATGGGCTGGGGGGAATGGGGGTGTCTGCAGGTCCCCATTCTGTCCTCATCCTGCCCCTCTCCTCTGCAGCAACGAGAAGCCAAGTTCTATGAGAAGATCCTGAAGGTGCTGCGGCCCAGCCCGGACTATTTTGCCGTGGGGTATTATGGGCAGGGCTTCCCCACCTTCCTCCGGGTAAGCAGAACCAGGAGCAGCCCCAGAGCTGCCACCTTGATAGCCAAAGAAACCCAGTCCTCACTGGTCTCCACCTGGATGTGGAGCTGTGGTCTCTGAGTGTCATCATCCAGCCTATTCCTTACCCAGCATCTGTCCCATCCATGTCTGTCCCGGAGATGGATGTGTGTCCTGGGGGCAAGGTCAGATGGTTTGCACAAGTCCAGTTGCTCTCCCCGCATCCACCCACGCTGCCATGGCCTCGTAGAAGCCACTGAATTTGTCAGGCAGGATTTGTCCTCAGTGACATTGCTGGGCTGGCATCAATCCTGATTATCCATGTGCCGCCTTCCTTTTTCCTCTAGTTCCTGGGTTTGGGGAGATTTTTTTTTTTCTAGCAGGGGGTGTCTTCTGCCTGGCAGGGGGCTCAGTCTTATCAGCACCAGCACCCCAGTGCTCTGAGGCTCGCTGGCCCCACTCTGGGGCACAGGGATGAGCTGTCACCTTCTCCCCCTGCAGAACAAAATCTTCATCTACCGGGGCAAGGAGTACGAGCGGCGTGAGGACTTCGAGATGCAGCTGCTGAGTCCCTTCCCCAATGCTGAGAAGCTGAAGAGCACATCTCCCCCTGGCCAGGACATCACCGACTCCCCAGGGCAGTGTATCCTCTGTGCAAAGGGACGGGGCTGGGAGGGTGACTTGGTCTCTGTCTATTGCTCTTCACGTGGGAATTCCTTAAATGCCTCTCTGTGCCCCTGGGGTTCTCCCTTCAGGGCTCTGCAGCCCCTGTCCCCATTAGCCCTGTCCTGCAGTGTGTGCTCGTGGCTCCTTCACTCCCACAGACATCCAGTGCTTCACCGTGCAGCCAGCAGAGGAGGCCAAGGTCCGCCTCAAGGGCCGCAGCATCCCGGAGCAGATCACCAAGTGAGTGTCCAGCACGGGGAGCCCCTGCTCTGCTCCCTGTGGGTGGGTTCTCTCCCACTTCTGCCCCTTCCCTCCCCACAGCTTCTACAAAGCCAACCACGTCCAGCGGTTCAGCTACTCACGGCCTTTCAAGAGGGGCCCGAACGATCCTGACAATGAATTTGCAGTGAGTTGATGGGAGGAGCTGCCAGGACCCCCAGCTGGGAGGGACTGGAGAGCTGGGAGGGCCCTGCAAGGAGCTAAAGGTCCAGAGGAGAGACAGGGGATCCCCAGTCCTGGGGTGGGGAAGGTGGTGGTCCTGTGTCCATGGAGGTGGGAGCTCCCCATGCCATGGGGCAGCCAGGGGTGACCCAAGGTGATGGGAGAAGGGTGGGGAGTGACTGCTGCTCTTCCCAAAGAACATGTGGATTGAGAGGACGACCTTCAGGACAGCCTATCCCCTGCCTGGCATCCTGCGCTGGTTCGTTGTGACCTCCACTGAAACGGTGAGGAGGGGGCTGGGGGGCAGCAGGGCCCTCCCAGGATGGACACAGCCCTCAGCCCTGCCAGGAGCTCAGGCTGGGGCATGGGGAGTGTGTCCTGCCTGTGCCATGCTCCATGAGCAGCAGGGACAGTGTGTGGGGAGCAGCAGAGGCGCTGGAGGGGGGTCAGCAACTGCTGCCACGGCTCTGTGCGTGGGCTTTGTTCCTCTGTCAGAGGTGGGTGTTTGGCCAACATCCAGGGAGTCTCAGGAGCCACGGCAGTGGAGATGTGATGTGCCCTGGCTGGGCTGTCACAGGATGCTGCAGGCACAAGGATGGATGAGTGCTGCATATGTGTCTGCTGTGGTGCTCAGGCTGTGCACCCCACTGTGGCACAGCTGTACCCCCAAAGTGACACCAGTACTTACCCAGGTTTCCTGCAGCCTCGCTGCTGCCTCGTGCCCATGGGGCTGACCCTGTGCTGGGAGCTGGGACCAGCATGGCCAGCACAGCTCCATGAGCTCTTGGTCAGCCCCAGGCACCCAGTGCCAGGGGTCTGAGGGGCTTCTGGGGGTGAGATGTGCAGCCCCAGGGGTCCCTCCTGCTGGGCTGGGCAGAGCCCACCCTGCCAGCCTTAATGAGGAGGGGGCAGGTGGCTGTGCCTGCAAGTGTTGACCCCTCCCTGTGCACAGATCACCATCTCCCCCCTGGAAAACGCTATTGAGACCATGATGAAAACCAACGAGAAAATCATGAGCGAAATCAACCGGCACCAGAACGACCCCAGCCTGCCCATCAACCCTCTCTCCATGCTGCTCAATGGCATCGTGGACCCTGCAGTCATGGGTGGCTTCACCAAGTATGAGAAGGTGAGGACATGAAGGGGCTGTGTTGGGGCCAGCTGGGCACACCCAGGACTGGCACCAGCACCACCCCGGCCTGTGTGGAGCTGGGTCAGCCTGGCAGTGGGACTGAGGAGGGTCGTTGCAGGCTTTTTTCCAGGAGCCCTACATGCAGGAGCACCCTGAGGACGCAGTGAACATCGAGAAGCTGAAGGACCTGATCGCCTGGCAGGTACCAGGTGCAGCCTCCCTCTGGCAGGGACAGCTGCCCCCTGTGTCCACTGTCCCTCCCCATCCCAGGGAGCCCCACGGGTCCCTGTTCTCCCACAGATCCCGCTGCTGGCAGAGGGCATCCGGATCCACGGGCAGAAGGTGACAGAGGACCTGCGTCCCTTCCACGAGCGCATGGAGCAGTGCTTTGAGCAGCTGCGGGCCAAGGTGGAGAGTCAGTATGGTGTGCATGAGATGGTGAGTGCCATGATGGGCAGAGCCTGGCACCATGGGGGTGACACTGGACAAGCCAATGCAGGTGTGGGGGCAGCAGTGAGCAGCTGGCTGAGGCCACAGCTAGGGTGGGAACAGGGTGAGGAGCACGGGGCATGAGGGACCTCAGGGTCCCTGCCTGCCCCTGGAGAAGGCACAGCACTGCTGGGGATGGCTGGCATTGGCACAAAAGCAGGACTAGTCAGAGAGGGCACTGATGGCCCTGGCTAAGACCAGGGAAGGATTGGGGAGCCTTTGCCCTCTCATCCCTCCTGGCTGTCTCTCAGATGTTCTTTGAGGACCGGCGGAGCGGCCGACCCCGGTCCATAGCCTGGGTACCTGACTGGGACCAGCTGAGCCACACTGGAGCCAGGCAAGTGCTGCAGTGGGGAGCGCTGGTCGTCCCCTCTCACCCCCTCAGCTCCCCGTGCTGAGCTTTCTCACTCTGGCCCAGGTGCTTTTCTCCCACCTCCCCAGTCCTCTGCCCTTCCACTTTCTCTTTATGCCAAGTGCATCTCAGGGGGCTGTCCACCATGGTGGCCCTGTCCCTACTGGAGGCATGGAGGAGAGGCACTCCATGTGCAGCCCCCAGGCTCACCTGGACACTGCTGTCAGCTGAGCCATCCACTCTTGTCCCCCAAACTTCCCCTGCTGAGCTCTGCTGTACATGGTGCCTGGCTGAGCGCAGCCACTCCCAGTGATGCTCCAGCTGCTCCATGGCATAGCCCTGCTCCTCCTTCCCCTGCTGCCCCTCACCTATCCCTGTCACCCCACAGCACGGAGGCATCCCCGACCCCAAAGCCTGCCCCCCGCCCCTCTGAGAGCGAGGAGCACAGGAGTGAGCACAGGGAGAACCGCTCCAGCTCCATCTTCGGGCCCCGGCGGCAGGACCCGCGCCAGTCCATCTCAGAGCTGCCAGAGCCCAAGGTGATGCTCAGCACAGCCCTGGTGCCTCCCTGGGGCCCTGCTCACACTCCCCTGGGTGTCCTGCTGCACCCAGAACTCCTGGCCCTGCCTGCAGCACCAGCCTCCAGCCTGGATGGGACACCCTTGAGGGGCTGGTGGCAGCCCCTGCTGCAGGGAGGGCTGGAGGAGTGCAAGGCTGGAGATTAAGAGCTGAAGGGGCTGCAATCCAGCCTGGCCCTCCAAGGTGCTGAGCCTCCCTTCTGTGTCCCAGGATGAGAAGTGGAGACTCTCCTGCCCCATGAATGAGAGCAGCCCGAGCGCTGATGGGAAACAGCCCCCGCCAAGCCGAGCTGCTGCCAGTGCTCAGCCCAGCGCTGCAGGTACAACCTGCCAGGCCACCTTCCTGAGAGTCCCTGCAGCCCCACGAGCAGGGCTGTGCCCTCCCACAGCACGCTCAGCACAGGTCCCCTCACCCCCTTGTGGTGGTACAGAGTGGGAGCGCACGCACGACCCCTGCTGAACGCTCCCTGCAGGATGCAGCCACTTGGGTCTTGGTGCCAAGAGATGCTCCTGGTGGGAGCCAGCCCCCTGCTCCTGGCTGGGCTCACATCCCATGGCACCTTGTCCCCTCTGCCCAGCACTACCACACTTCTGTAGGCAGGAGTGCTGGCCCTGACAGCCCTGGGAACCTACAGCCCTGGGCACACTGATGGGCCCTATGCAGCCCCGGGCTGGGCAGAGCCTCCATCCCACCTCTCCTGCCTGCACAGGCTCGTCCCTGTCTCCCACTGGCTTTGGTGGCCGCGTGAGAAGTGCCAGCAAACTCCCACCACTGCCCCGCAAGTTCAGCCTCGCGGTGTACGAGACATTCCTGGAGCACAGTGAAGCTGCTTCAGGAGGGAAGGTACTGGAAGGGAAGCACTGGAGGGGAGGCACTGGCTGGCTCTGGCCTCCCCAGCCCCACCACCCCTCATGTCCCTCTCTGCTCACAGGCATCCACATCCCCGACAATGGATGGGAGCAAAAGCCTCAAGTCACCGCCACTGCCACCACCCAAGTCCAAGCGACTGTCACAGCTCTGACCTGATGCCACCTGCAGCTGCACTGTCTGCAGGGGCCACCCCTGCCCAGGGTGTCCCTGTGCCCAGCCAGCTGCTGGACCCACAGCCCTGCTTGATTCTCACTTGCTGGAGCACCTTTTGCACCATTGACACCCAGAGCATCTCACATGGCCATGGGACCCCCTGTGTGCACCGGGCACTGCCACCCAGTGTCTTGCCAGCTCTGGCTATTGCCACCCTCCAGATGTCTCCTGGGGCAGGGACCCACCTGGCCCTGGATGCTTCCTATGCCACTGAAGCCATGCTGAGCTCCCACACATGCAGCCCCTCTTAGCCATGAGGACACCCCTCCCTCCACCTGAACTGCCCATGGACTGTGCCAGCAGCAGGGGAGCCAGAGACTTCCCCAGTGGCATTTCTGTGTGATTCCTGCTCCCCACTTGTGGGACAGCTCCCATCCCTTGGCTGCCCACCCCATCCTGCAGCACTGGGACACATTCCTGGAGTGAACTGCACAGGAGCCAGCTAGGTGTTCACGAGCCCTGGCAGCCTCATGCTCTGCAGTGCCACCTCTCCTGCCCACACCTGCCACCTGCACCAGGCAAGTGTCACTGCCCTGACTGGCCATGCCACGCTCAACTCCCGCCTCTGCACTGCAGCCATGGCTAATAAAGGGCAAATGCATCAGCCAGGGACCTGCATGGGGCTGAGCACCCGTGTGAGCCCCAGCACCCACCCCTGCTTGCCCACGGCCCACCCAGGCGCCCATCCCCAGCTGGCACCACCCTAAAGCACAGGGACTCACCCTCCTGCTGCAGGGAAGGGCCCCAGGGAGCCCAATGGTCACTTCCCAAGCCAGGCTGTGCTGGCTGGACACAGGGAGAGGACTCGCTGCTCAACCCCTGAGCTAGCACAGGGCTCTTTATTCAGGTGGGCTCAGTTGTATTTACAGTCTGTTACAGGGGGACCTGGACCCGTAACCAAGGGCTGGGGAGGGCAGGGGCTGCCTGCAGTCGGGAGCTGCCATCAGCAGGTTCCGCTCTACGGGGGAGAATGGGATCAGCTCCCGAGATGAGGGCTGAGGGGGAGACACGGGGAGAAGGTGCCTCGTGCCACAAACGTGGGGCCTGGGAGCGGTCAGGCTGCGCTGGTGCCGGGCTCTCCCCATGTTCCCAAAGGAGCAGTGGGTGCTGCCTGCCCAGTTCCTCACAGAGGGTTGGCTGAGGAGGCTGCCAGGCGCTTCCCAATGTAGATCCTGGATTGGAGAGAGTGACTGTGAGGCACTGGTACTAGGTGCTGGGCCCCCAGCGAGCCAGGAGCAAGGGGAGATCACAGCAGACTACTGCAGCTGCTGGGAGCAGTGGTGCAGGACAGCACCCAAGGATGAGCAGCCCAAATGCAGAAGTGTTCCCTCTTCCCCCAGCCCCATGGTAAGACCCACAGACACTCACCCCAGCCCCAGGGTCAGCAGGTGGCTGAGCAGGAGTGAGGGGATGAAGAGCAGCAGCAGCTCTGAACTGAAAAGTCTCTTCTTCCTCCCCACTGCACCTCCCTGCAGGCTCCACAGCACTGGCTGGGGGGAGCACACAAAGGCAAATTCCCTGGGAAAAGTTCATGGTTAACAGGGACACGGGGACAACAGAACAGGGGTGAGCAGGATGTGCTGGTGGGGAACAAAGGACTCAAAGGACTTACTTTGGAGACAGGTACCGAGGGCAGCGGGTACAGGCCCAGCCCAGGGACGCTGTCAGGCGTCGCTGCCTCCACTTAGCTTCCTCTGGCACATCCCACTGGAAGGAGACACAGAGCAGGTCAGAGCAGGGCCTAGGGGCACAGCAGGGTGTGGTGGGGACAGCTCCCTCACCTGCCGGGGGTGGGGGCAGCCTGGCTGGGGCTGGCTGTGGGCAGGCAGCACCTCACTCTCCCCTGGCTGATCACTCCCATGGCTGGCTCCGTCGTCATCCCAGGCTGGGGAGCCCAGCACGAGCAGGGCCCTGCAAACAGAAACCCTCAGTTACTGAGCCCAGCCTGTGGCCCCAGCGCCAGCCACAGCTCAGCAGGGCTCTGGAGCCTGGCTCCCCCTCGGGACTCACCCGTCACTGCTCTCTGTCTCCAGCTGGGCCTCCAACAGCATCTGCTCCACGTCGGCGTGGCAGGAGAACGGTGAAGGTGCCAGCTCGGGTTCGGGGCAGCCTGGGCCACACCGCAGCTCCACCCAGGAGCCTGGAGGGGCTGTCAGCCCCTGCGCTGTCCTGGGGCCACCCTTGCACCCCATCCCTGCTGGGAGCCCTCCCCAGCACACCCTGCACCCCTGCCTGCAGACTGCAGGAGCACCAAGTCCCCGACCTGGGACGTCCTGTGCACCCCAGGGCTACTTTCCTGGGACGTGCATCTTCCTTGGCCCCCGCATCTTCCTCTGCCTCCAGCCCCGCGGTGCTCATCAGCCCCCTCTGATACCCCCGCACTGACCCAACCCCTGGTGCACCCCAGCCCGCCCGGGACCCCTGTGCTCCCTGGCCCCCGGCGCACACCAGCCCCCCAAAAACCCCGCCTGGATTCCCCGCTGACTCACTCCCC
>VWZU01003749.1:417481-434487 GCA_013397095.1 Sterrhoptilus dennistouni | reverse complement strand
CGCCCTCCCCGCCACCCACCTCGCCCCGCGCCGCCTTCAACTTCATTGCCGACGTGGTGGAGAAAACGGCGCCCGCGCTTGTCTACGTGGAGATCGTGGGCAGGTACCGGCACCGGGGGGTCCCCGGGATGGATTTCCCTCCTTTCCGCGCAGTGTGGCCCCGGCCCCGCTTCGGGACCTCTGCCGGCCTCTCCTGAGCCGTCCCGGAGGGCTCCCACAAGTGCCTCGGGAGGGACACGTCGCTGCCACACGTCGCTGCCACATCCGTGTCCTCCGGGGCCGTCTGGTGATGCTGCTCTCCAGGCTGCCCCGTTAGTCTGCCTGGGAGCAGCACTTGGTATTTCCCTTTGTGCTCTCTACTGTTCTCACCGTTCAATGCCTCCGGCCTCTTGGAGAACCTCTGTGTAGCAGCTCTGCCCTTGAGCTTGGTGACTGCTGCTTCCAGCTCGGTGTCACCTGTGTGCAGCGTCACCCTCTCTGCCTCACAGTGTGAGGAGGCATCAGCTGGTGCTGCTCCTTTTCTGGGTTCCATCCCGTTTTCCGTTCGCTTCACCTGATTACCAGCAGAGGTTGGGGTGATTGGCCAGGGCTCAGAGTTGTGAGTCCACTCCTGCTATCAGGAAATGGTCCTGTGGCCTTTCAGGTGTTTGTTACTTGCTCCAAGGCTGGGCCTCATGTGTCCTGGCCTTGCCCCTGCACAGGTCGCAGCCTTTCCTGCTCTCGCATGCTTCTATTCCTGGTAGGATTGTACCTTTGTGGCTGTGCACAAGCTCTAGATTCCTTCTGCATTCATGCAGATTCCCCTGATTGGGACAGGGAAGGATTCCCCCATCGTGCTGCTCCCTGCTGCCTCCCAGCCCTGTCCCTGCCACCCCTCCTGAGCCGTGCCCTCCTTGCAGGCACCCTTTCCTGGGCCGGGACGTGCCCATCTCTAATGGCTCTGGCTTCGTGGTGTCCCCGGACGGGCTGATTGTCACCAATGCACACGTGGTGGCCAACCGGCGGCGTGTGCGGGTGAAGCTGGCCAGCGGCGACATGTACGACGCCGTGGTGCAGGACGTGGACCAGGTGGCCGACATCGCCACCATCAAGATCAAGCCCAAGGTGTGGGGGTGTGTGTGTGTGTGTCACAGCCCTGGGGGTGTGTGTGTGTCACAGCTGTGGGGACAGCGGGAAGTGGAGATATTTCCCCTCTGTCCCACTTTGTCTTGCTGACTGTGTCACTCCCCACAGCACCCGCTGCCCACGCTGCCGCTGGGCCGCTCGGCCGAGGTGAGGCAGGGCGAGTTCGTGGTGGCCATGGGCAGCCCCTTTGCCCTGCAGAACACCATCACCTCAGGCATCGTCAGCTCAGCGCAGCGCGGCAGCCGCGAGCTGGGCCTGGCTGCCACCGACATGGAGTACATCCAGACCGATGCTGCCATTGATGTAAGGGACATGGGGACAACACGGGGAGGGAGGTGGAGCATGGGGGGTTCTGGCTGGTCACCCTGGGATCGGCCTTATCGTGGGGCTCTCGTGGTCTGCTCACACTCTTTCTTCCTCTGCCGCAGTTTGGGAACTCTGGGGGCCCCCTCGTCAACCTGGTGAGTCCCGCTTGTCCCCCTTGCTGGCTGGGGCAGGGATGTGCTGTGTGCCCTTTGCTGCTTGCCTCTCTGTGGGAGTGTTTGTGGGTGCTGGGATGCTTCCTGGAGGGAGGAGGGCTAAGCCTGGCATGAGAACCCTGTGCAGTATCTGAGGCAGCTGCAGCTGATGGGGCTTTGGTGGAGATGAGGTCTGGCTGGTGCTGGCAGGGCAGAGCCAGAGGCTGCATGGACTCATCCTGTAGACTCAGCCCCTGGATCCTGCCCAGCCTCAGCAACATTGGGACAGCAGCCTGGGGAGGGGTGGGTGCACAGGCAAGACACCAGGCTGGTGCAGTAGCTCCCCTGCTCTCCACAGTGATCCAGGCTGGGTAGCCCAGTGCCCTTTCCCTGCAGGATGGCGAGGTGATCGGTGTGAACACCATGAAGGTGACGTCGGGCATCTCCTTTGCCATCCCCTCTGACAGGCTGAGGAAGTTCCTGCAGAAGGAGGAGCACCGCAAGAGTGAGTGGGGACCTCCCTGGTTGGGTGCTGGGGGAGGAGGATGAGAGGGAAACTTTGGCACAGCTGGACTCTGGGCCCTTCTTCCTGAGAAAGGCAAGGAGGGCAGGAGAAGTCTTTGGTGCCACAGGAAAACTGTGCTGCTGCTGCCCTGCCCTGTCTGGTTCTCCTGTGACACTGGGGAGGGATGTTCTTTGTCAAAAATCTGACAAACCAGAGAAGCCAAGTCATGGTGCAAAAGGCATCACCTGGAATACTCCTGCTGATGTTGGCAACTGGACTGAGCTGTTGTAGGGATTTGGAATGGCTCTGGATGCTGCCTGCCCCGAGGGCTGTGAGGGCTCAGCTCAATTCTGAGCACATCACTGTTTTCCAGCCATGACATTCTGTGCCCTTTCCTTCCACAGGCTCTTGGTTTGGCAATGCAGAGACGAAGCGTCGGTACATCGGGGTGATGATGCTCACCCTCACTCCCAGGTACCTGTCCTGAGGTCAGGGGCCAACAGACTGGTCCTGTTGGGGCAGGGATGTGATGGGATCTTCCCAACTAACTGGGTGTCCTTGATTTTGGGAGGATTGTCTCCACAGTTTAAGCTTTTGCTTTCAAATCTCTTTGTGCTTGTGCTCTGGTTAGTCTCCTGGCTGGCTCAGTGGTAAGTTGGAAACTTGCAAATTTCTACACTGGTAGCAGACTCTGTGAGCAGATAAAAAGTGCTTTCCCTGACAGGAGGGTGGAGCCAGGTGGGGGTCAGGCTCTGCTCCTAGAGAACAAGGGACAGGACTAGAGGAAACTGCCTCAGGTTGTTCCAGGGGAGATTGAAGTTGAATATTGGGAAAATTCCTTCTTGGAAAGGGCCGTCCAGCCCTGGCACATCAGCCTAGGGCAATGGTGGAGTCCCCATCCCTGGGGGGATTTAACAGCTGTGTGGATGTGGCACTTGGGGACATGGTCAGTGGTGGCCTTGGCAGAGCTGGGGAAATGGTTGGACTTGATCTTAAAAGTCCTTTCCAACCCAAACAATTCTGTGAAGTGCCCATGTCAGCAAGCAGGACCTGTGCTCTCACCTATGGGAGCAGTTCTCAAGGACAACACCTGCTCTGGTTCTTTGGCTCTTGCAGCCACATTTCAGGGACCTTCAGCTGCCTCGTGGGGCTGGTGTGCCATGCTGAGCAAACAAACACCTTTTGGGGCTGTGCTCTGCCCTCCTAAAGGTCTGGTGAGTTCCCCAATGCCCAGCAGATGGTGCTGGTAACCCGGCAGAACCCGAGGGATGTGGGAGGCCAGCCCGGCCTCCTCCTGCTTCCCTGGCCACGCTTGCAGGGGCCGGGTCTGTCAGGAAGCAGCGTGAAATTCTGGGGACACGGCTCCTGGGATGTGGCTCCAGCTTCCGCACGGCCCCCGAGCCGGTCCAGGGAAACCACCTGACTGCCAGGCTTGTTTGTGCCCAGCAGGAAGGGCTCCCAACAAGGGATTGCTCGCCTTGGAATCAGGTGACTGCCCTGAATGCCCTGGACCTTTCCATCTGGAAACCTTTCCCTGGCACAGGAAGGAGAAGCTCCGTGTTGGGCACAGACCCCGTTGTTGTTCCTGTGGTGCCCAGGCCAGATTAGGGGCAGTGGGCACAGAGACACAAGAGTCCACAAGAAAATCACTTCGTTTACTGTGAGGAGAGTGCTCAGAGCCTGGCACACATTGCCTGGAGGGTCCTTGGAGAGCCTCAAAACCCAACTGGACACAGTCCAGTGCAGCCTGCCCTGATTGGGTCTGCTGGGGGTCTGGTGAGATGAATTTGAGAGGCCCCTTCCCACCTTTGCTGTGTGAAATTGGGAAGGGATGGCAGCTTGCACTGGGCTGTGGGACAGCACAGTAGAGTTCAGCATGGATTACAGGCACGTGGGGAGCCCTGACTGGCTGAGCAGAGACCTGAAAGGAGCAGAGCTGGGCAGAGATTGAGTGTGTGGGTCTGCAGGGATTGGAGTGAGGCAGTGTTGGGGGGAAGAATGCTGTCACTCTGGGGAGATCCAGCTGGAGTGCTGCATCCACTTCTGGATTTCATTCAAGACGGGTGAGGAGCAGTTGGGGAAAGTCCAAAGAGGAGCTGTGAGTGATGCAGGGTTTAAATTTGGTTTAGAAATCCTAAAATCTGTGGGAAAGTTGGAGGAACTGTGATTGTTTAGTCTCTAGACTCGGGAGGAGAGCTCTGCTGATGTGTCTGGCAGGAAGAGGGGCACAGCTTGTGTGTCCTGCCCACCTAGGGCAGAGAAGTGAAACCACAGCAGGGGAGGGGCAAGTCTGACCCCAGGAAGGGTGATGTGACATGGGGATGTGCATCACCGCAGCTCTGATCCAGCTGGCAGCTGCTCCAGGGCTTTCCAGCTCTCCTGGTTCCATTGGGAATCCTCATCCTCTCATTTTGACGGGGGGATGGCAGTGTTTGGGGCTGGCAGCTGTGGCTCGTGCTCAGCAGGGTGCAGGGACACAGGAAGAGAAGTTCTGTGCCTGGTCCCTAGGCCTGTGCAGCTGCAGGGAGTGGAGTGGGAGCCCTGCTCTGCCTCCAGCTCCATCCCTGATGCCGATGTTCCCTCTGCAGCATCCTGGCAGAGCTGAAGCTGCGTGACCCCACCTTTCCCGACATCTCCTACGGTGTACTGATCCACAAGGTGATCATCGGCTCCCCGGCACACCAGTAAGTGCTGCCCTGTGCCTCGGGGCTGTGTGAGTATGTCCAGAGCAGCAGGACTTGGGCTCTGCAGCAAAAACTACCTGGGAACTTTTTCCCAGGCTGGGTGTCTTGCTGGCCAAGTGCAGCTGTAGAACCCCAGGTGCCACAGCTCCTGCTGCACTCGGAAAACGACGATGCTGAGTGTTTGCCTCACCCTCTGAGTGCTTCATCCGTGTCGTTCCCGCAGGGCAGGGCTGAAAGCCGGGGACGTGGTGCTGGAGATCAACGGGACGCCGTCGCGGCGCGCCGAGGACGTGTACGAGGCGGTGAGGACGCAGCAGAACCTGGCCCTGCTGGTGAGGCGCGGCTATGACACCCTGCTGGTGAGCGTCGTCCCCGAGGCCACCGAGTAGCAGAGACCACCTGGAGCCGAGGGCAGGACTGAGATTGTGTCCGAGCTGGCCAGGCAGAGACCGAGAGCTCGTGCAGGGCTGGAAGGGGCCAGGAGAGGGGCCTGCGCTTGGGCGACTTGTGGTGCAGCCGTTCCCCTTTATACTCAAATAAAGCACTTTTCTAGTGGCCCCCAGGGCCATGTCGCCTCCTTCCCATGGCAGCAGCAGTTGCCTGGTGGAGGCCGGGCTGTGTGGGACCCTGCTCCTCCTGTCAGTCTGCACATGAGACACTGTGGCTCGGCAGGAGCTTGCTGTGCCTCCAGGGACCTTATCAGTGTTCATGGTGTCCTTCCACCTGCTTGGTACCCAGCTGGGCTGGGATCCAACTCCTCTCTGTAGCTGGCAGGCAGCTGTTGAGCCATGGATTGTGTGGCGCCTCTGTGGGTGAGAGCAGGTTTGAGACTTGCATTACCTCCCTGGAGTGCAGCAGTGCTGGGTGTGCTGCAGCTGTTTGGTCACATCCCTTCTGCTGGGAGCTCTGTGACTGCTCCAAGCCCTGCATCCACATCCCCTTCTCTGCAGCAGCTTTCCACGCCATGCTGAAATTGGTGTCAATGCTGGACTCGTGATGGCCAAGGTGGCATCTCCTATCCCTGACGTCCAGGAGGGCTGAGAAGGTGGCATCTCCTAGCCCTGAGGTCCAGGAGGCCTGAGGAGGTGTCATCTCCTAGCCCTGATGTCCAGGAGGGCTGAGGAGGTGGCATCTCCTAGCCCTGACGTCCAGAAAGGCTGAGGAGGCAGCATCGTCTAGCCCTGACGTCCAGGAGGGCTGAGAATGGGCTCTGCCTGTCCCGCCCCCAGCTCGCTGTCAGTGCTGGAGCTCTGCTCCCACACACACCCGGCCCCTGGGAACAGCTGGCGGCCGAGGGCCTTGGGGGAAGCAGCAGCTCCGGCTGTTCCTCGCCTTCCTGGAAGAGCCGCCGCCGGGGCAGGAGCAGCGGCTCAGCGGCGAGGGCAGCCCGGAGCAGCGCAGGAATGCGGCTGTGGGGCCAGGCCCTGCCCGTGCCGGCACTCCCGAGCCCGGGCCTGTTGCTTTTGGGACGTGAAAGCAGCACAGTTCCTTCTCAGGGGTGCCGTGGCTCGGGGCGGCTCTGCCACTGCTCCCCCCGCGCTCGCCCTGCCCTGAGAACAGGCCTCCTTTCACAGCCCCGGCCTCGCCGGAGGAATTTGCTTGTCCGGCCAGCGCCGCCGGCTCGGGGGGAAATCGCGGCGTGTCTGGCATAGCTGCTCCGGCTGCGCTGACCGCAGCGTTCCAGGGCTGAGCCAAGGCCTGCCCCCTCCTCCTCCCAGCGCCCGGGGTCCTCTCAGCACGGGGAGGGGCTGGTGGGGTCAGAGCACCCAGCTGAGGGATCAGAGCACCCAGCTGAGGGGTGAGAGCCGGGCTGTACCTCCCTCGGCCCTGGTGTCACACCCGAGTGTTCCCGCCCAGCGCCTCGGCCCCAGGCCCTGCCCAGGCTGTGCTCCCTCACGAGCTGAGTCAGCCTCTCTCTGCTGTGAGACCTCTATTGTGGGTCACAGTCCTGTGGACCCCAATCCTCAAGGGTCACAGCCCCAGGATGGGATTTCTGCTTGATAATATTTGCCCTGGATCTGGTGAGGGGGAACCAGCTCTTCACCACATCCCTGCTCCTCAGTTGCTCCCCACATGGTGCTGGGGGGCTGCTGCTGGTCCCTTCTTCCCACCCACCTGGGCTTCTCCCAGAGGACCAGCCCTGCCTGAGGAGGGTGCTGGGGGCTGGTGTGGGACCAGGGTTGTGTGGATGAGGCATTGCAAGGTCCAGGGGATGTTCCCACACTGTTCCAGAGTGTGACAAGCCCTGCAGCATGAACTGTGCCACCTGCTCCTGCCAGGCTCCTCATCCCAACCCAGAGACGTGCCAGCAGCCATTGGGAAATAGAACTTACAACTTTATAGAGGAAATAAAATTACAACTCAGAGATGGGGTAGGAGCCACCCCTGGGCAGCACTGTGGGCAGAGACACCTGCACCATCCCCAGGGGACCAGGGGCTCCCAGGGCCTTGTGTGGGGGGTCAGCCCCGGGGTGAACTGTGGGAGGGCTGTGGGGTGAGAGGAACCAGGGCTGAAGTGGGGAGTGGGATGGGAAGGGATGGAGCGGTGGGGGGTGCAGGACCTCCCGGACCGTACCCGTGTGCCGCAGCCCAGGGGATGTGGGCACGGCCTTCTGGCCAGTGGTTGGGGTGGCAGCCCCAGGCTGGGAGGTGCAGGTGTTGGTGCCTCCAGCACCAGCCCCCCCCGAGGTGGGGAAGGGCAGCCGGTGGCGAGTCCTGGGCAATCCTCGGCAGGACACAGTGGCAGCAGCACTGGGCATCATCAGGCCTCCCTGCCGGTCTCCCAGCGGCTTCCTCCCACCCGTATGGGGTGAGGGAGGGAGATGCCTGTCTCCCCAGGGCTGGGGCCCTATGAAATCTGGTTGTTGAGCTGACCTGGGTACTGCTCAAACCGCTTGTTGGCCTCCTCGCTGAGCGCATCTCCTGTGGGCAGAGGGCAGGGGCTGTCAGCTCTGGTGCAGTGCCAGCACCTTCCACTGTAGCTGCCCCCAGCACCACCATCCCAGCCCATCCTCATCCTCAGGGCTTCCTGCAGCCCTGTCACTGTCCTTCACCCTCACCCCTGTGCTATGCCCCGGGTCATTACCAATGTGGCAGCTGTGCACCCAGATGCGATGCCCGTCGTACTTGCAGTTGCATTTCATGGCATTGTTGGTGAAGTCACTTTCTGCCACCTCGAAGTTGGGGTTGATCATGACCTGTGGGGCACTGACAGTGAGACCCCTTGTCCCAGCCCCACAGGATGTGTCTCCCTAGCTGTGTGCTGGAGAGCTCCAAGGAGCCAGTGGCTGCTGATGTGGTGGGGTGGTCCCATCCCTGTGCAATATGTGCCCATGAGCAGTGCTGCTCAGAGTTGGAAAACCCACGTGGCAGCATGTCTGAGCAGCCCTGCGCCTCTGTGGGCACAAGGCACTGTCCCATGCCAGCACACCCACCAGGCCCACTGAGCTCCAGTGGGAGAGAGGGATGGGTGGCTGAAGTGTGGAGGGCTGACGTGCAGGGACAGAGGCTGGGAGGGTGGCAGGAGGGGCTGGGGAAGGTCAGGTGCAGCACCTGCAGGATGTAGTTGCCTGGCTTGACATCAGTGATGTCGATCCACTGGCAGTCGATGTCGTGCCGGTACAGGTCCCAACAGCCCACGGTGATGCCCTGCTCCCCAAAGTTGGCACACTCATACCTCTTGGCCACGTCTGCAGGCAGGAGGAGAAATAGCTTGCCCCTGCTGAGATCCCCAGCCTGGCCCCCATGATGGGGACACAGGCAGGGACGCTGCTGCAGGGCCCCGTGTCACCCACCTTCCTCGCACTCAGTGTCCTCCAAGCAGAAGCTGGCCTTGTGTCCCTCGGCCACCTTGGTGCCGTTGGGGGTCAGGATGTCGTAGTGGGTGAAGATGTCCATGCTGTGGTAGTGCCTGTGGGAAGGAGCCAGCACCTGCTGCAGCCCTGCATCAGCCTCCTGCCACCTGCCCAGCCCCTCACTGCCAGGAATGTCCCCACAGCCCCTGCTCTGAGGTGGCAGCACTGTGAGGTTGGGCAGAGCTGTGTCCTGCCCTGGAAGGGGATGCTGCTGTGTCCCCAGCCAGCTGGCCCAGGCAAGCAGAGGGCTCAGCTGCAGGGCACAGCCTGTAGCCTTGTCCCTGCCCTCCTGGAGACCCCAGCCCAAACACTGCTCATTCAGGAACAGCCCTAAGTGAAACTAGGCAAAACTGAGCAACAGACTGGGGCTATCCAGGGTCACCCTCACCTGGTGTCACCCTCATCCAGCATCACCCTCACTCAGTGTCATACTTGCACACTGTCAGTCTCTTTCAGCGTCACCCCTGCCCAGCACCCTCCTCACCCAGTGCTGCCCTCACCCAGCCCATTGCAGCACCACCACCTTCTCCCCACCCTGACCCCCAGTCCCATCTGTCCCCTGCCTGTGCCCTGCACACACCGGTGACACTCATGCCAGACCCAGGAGTGGCGGCCGGCCTTGGGGCGGAAGTCGGCGCGGCCGCGGTTGTGGATCTGGGAGGAGAAGCGGAGCAGGCGGCGGTGTCCGTAGGGCCAGTTGGCCAGGCGGGCCGAGCTGGCCAGGCAGTTCTCCTCGGCAGCACAGTACAGCATGTGCAACGGCCGGTCCTCGATGTACGCCGTCTCCTGCACCAGCGGTGCGTGCAGCAGCAGGTCGGAGGCGGCTGGGGACAGGCGGCTGCTCAGGGACAGGCCTTGCTCTTGGCAGGGATGGGGCGAGTGGAGGGGATGGGGCAATGCCCAGTGCTGGCAGGGCTGAGCCAGCCAGGGGGAACATGTGCCTTCCCCATTGGCTGGGGACCTGACCTCCATCTGCAAACTCCACTGACCATAGCCCCTGGCCCCACAACACTGTTGTCTACAGAGCCCACTGCCTACATACCCTACTGCCTGCAGACCCCACTGTCCAGGGACACTACTGCCCAGAGTCCATGCCTGCAGACCCTACTGCCCACAGACCCCATCGCTCATAGACCCCACTGTCCATGGACACCACTGTTCAGAGTCCATGCCTGCAGACCATCACTCAGTGCTTCCCCCACTGCTCCCAGACTCCCTCCCTGCAGAACCCCCACCCACAGACAAGCCCCCCTGCAGCCCCTGTGGCCGCTCACTTTCGGAGCAGATGACGCCCGCGGCGAAGCGTGTGCCCGTGTTCCTGCAGCTCAGGCTGGTGCCGTGGTGCTGGCAGTGGCTCAGGGACATCTCATGGCCGGCACACTTCACCCCACTCATGACCATCTCTGTCACATTGCTGGCGTCCCAGTACCACGTCTCCTGAGGAGGGGGTGAGGCAGGGTGGGTGGCAGGGCTGGTGGCTGGATTGCCCAGGATCACTCACACCCAGGCTGCAGCCAAGCCTCCCACCACAGCTCCCCAGGCTCGTAGCTGCCCATATGGCTTCTGTCCTGTGACATGGAGCAGCTATGTCCCTCTGTCCCCATCTGTCCCCACGCAGCCCCATGGTCATTTGGGAAGTGCTAGCCAGTGCCTGTGCTCACCAGGGCGCCACCGAGGCCCTCCCCACTGGCACCTACCGTCACCGCGTGCAGGGAGTAGCCCAGGCCGAGCTGACGACAGGCCACCATGGCCTCCTTGGTGGTCCAGCCATCGCTGCAGACCGTGCCCCACTTACTGCCTCGCTTCACCTCCACACGGCCCTCAAACTCCGTCCTCCCGCCGGCCAGGCGGATCTGCGGGGAAACCCTGGGGCCGTGAGCGGGCACCCCACGCTGTGCCACCTCCTGCCCCATGCCCATCCCCATCCATCCCTATCCCCAGCCCCGTGAGCAGTGGTGGTGGCTGCTGCTGCCCTGGCCAAGCTGGTGCTGGCACCTACTTGTAAGCCGTGGTTAGCGAATCCCAGACCCAGCTGGCGACAGGCCACCATGGCCTCGAGCGTACCCCAGCCTTCGCCGCAGACCAGACCCCAGCGGGGCTGGTCCCCGTCGCCAGCCCCCACCGCCACCTCGACCCGCCCCTCGAAGCGGCTCCGGCCCCCGCTCAGCCGAATCTGCAGAGAAAAGCAGTGGCAGCATCATCGCCATCACAGGTGATGATCCCTCTGGACTGCAGGGCTGTCCCCAGCCCCTGTCCCCTAGGGAAGCCAGGAACTCAGCAGAGTCAAGCACAGCTTTAGTGGGCAGGGAACTCCCCAAAACTGGTGGATTTGGGGACAAGAAATTGCTTGTGAGTTTGGGAATCGTCTCACCCGTGCAGGGAAAACAGTTCATTTTGAAATGGCGTCATTTCAGAAATGACAGGTGTGAGAGAGTTAAAGATCATTAAAAAAGCTCAAAGTGGATGAAACGATGGGTCAGGGCAAAGAGGAACAAGCTGCTCCATTTGCTTGTTTCATCACAGGTTAAAAAAAAAATCTCTCTTGGTTGGCCCACAGTGATTTTTTTTTCTGGTGTTTCTGCTGGGGAATGGGCACAGGCTGGCAGCAGGAAAAGCAACAGGGAGCAGCTACCCCACACCTCCTCTCAACACAGCAGCACCCACGGAGCACCCAGAACCCCCACAACCTCCCCCTCCACCCCCCTCCTCACAGGGGCTCCCACCCACAAAATCCCTGAGCTCCCAGAGCATCCCTTGCCCCAGAGCTGGGGAAAATGTGTGGGGTGCAGAGGAGGAGAGATGAGTGTCCCATGGATCCTGTGGGCCTTTCCCAGCACCCTGCTCTGGGGCCCCACTGCTGGGAGCCCCATGGAGCCAGCAGCCCCCCATGGTGCGCACCAGGTTCTCGTAGCCCATGTAGGGGATGTTGCAGCGAACAGCCGCGTCCTCCGAGTGCTTGCAGTCCTCCTGTGTGATGTTCCTGGAGGGGCAGTTCCAGAGGGACTTCTCGGTGCCCCGGCACTGCACCTCGTTCAGGTGGATGGGGCCCGTCCCTGATAGAGGACAGCAGAAATCAGGACCCTGTGACACAGGGATAGGGATGCCCTGTCCCCAAGGCTGCCCTTTCTTTTTGGCAGATCTGAGGGAGTTGGACACTCCAGCCTCCACAGCTGCTGGCCGGGGCAGCGTGGCTGAGTGGCCGTAATCCCATTGAGATGCTCCAGCAGCCCAGTGCCCACAGGACACTCCAGCCAAACAAAGCCTGGATAAACGCCTCATCCACAGCTCCAGGAGGAGATGCTGCCTGGCCCCTCTGCCCCATCAGCCTCACCTTGCCCCATGCGTGCCCCGGTGAGGGCCTCCTTGGCGCTGCCGAAGCCCAGCTCGCGGCACACGACGCTGGCCGACTGCAGGTTCCAGCGGTCGTCACAGACGGTGCCCCACTCACTGCTCTTGAGCACCTCCACACGGCCCTCACCCACCCTGGCGCCGCCCTTCAGCCGGATCCGGGGCTGCGGGAGCAGGGACAGGTGTGGGACAGTGTGGAATGGCACAACATGGTGCTGCCCACGACTCCTGGGATGTGCAGGGACAGGACACTGTCCCCACCTCCTCCTCCAGAGCCAGTCACCCAGCAACCCGCACACCTGCAGAGCCCAGGGGACAGAGCCTGGCCAGCTGTGGGCCACCACAGGACTCATCCCTTCTTGCAGGGCTTACCTGGCCCTGCTGCTGCTGCTGCTGGCGCTGTTTCTTCTTGTGGGCGTTGCCAGTGGCAAAGAGGGGCCCAGGCACACAGCTGACCACGGCGGGCATGCCGGCCCCACAGGCTGCTGAGGAGTTGCCCCGGTAGAACTCGAAGGAGCACATGGACAGGTGCACCTCTGTCCCCGTGCAGGACACCGAGTGCAGGCGGTAGTTGAGCTGCTGCCGCTCAGTGAAGAGCCTGTGGAGGGGAGAGGAGCCCTGAGCCATGGCCAGCATGGCCAGTGAAGTGGAGGTGTCACCGGCCACCCTGACTGCAGCTGCATGTGCTGACTGTGCCCCTTGCTCTGTCCCCAGGGTGACACATGGTGCCTGCCAGGCACCCACCCCTTGCCAACTGCCTGTCCCACACCCCCAGCAGCACAGGGATGCACGTGGGGACACGCACAGCTCTGGTGGGACTGCACGGGGCTCCTGTCTCTGGCTCTCCACTCGAGCCATTTACCTCTTCTTGGGCCCTACGTCCTCCCTGCGCTTTTGTTTAGGCTGAGATTTGGAGGCCAGCCTGGAAAATAGAAAAAACCATAACAAAGCCCAGGGCCTCAGCATGTCACCTCTGCCCGCAGCAGTGACACAGGGAGCACAGCCTGCCCTGGTTTCACTGGGGGCTGAACTGGGCACCTCAGCCCCCAAGAAGACTCGTGTGCATCCCCTTTGTGTCACACAGGGGTGCAACAGCATCATCTGCTGCCAGCAGTGTGACACAGCCACACACTCCACAGCAATGATGCAGTTTCCCACATGCATCCCACCAGGAAACTGCTGGATGCAGCCACATCACACAGCCACATCCTGCTCTGCCTTGTCACACTGCAAAAAGATCAAACACCAGCAGCCACAATTTGATCGGTTGGGTGTGGTTGAGGTGTGTCTGTGTCCTCATCCACATACCACAGCACCACTGTGCCGTGTCCCCAAGGTGCAGGACATCCACCAAACGGCACCAAGCAAGCAGCACAGGCAGCCCCAGGGTGCTTGCCCTGGGGCCATGGGGCACGGTGGGACTTGCTGCAGGCTGGCAAGGACCTGCTGCCAGTGAGGGAAGCAGCCCTGGCACAGGCTGAGCCATGAGGGGAAGCTGCCTGGGGCTCAGCACACACAAGGCGTAGGTGCAATCCCAACATCCTCAAATGCTTTGCTTTAGTCAAGGTGGAAGAGCTAAAACCCCAGAGCCCACAAGGAATGAAGAGCAGAGTAGCCCAGAGGAGGGCAGGGGACTGAGAGCCTCAGGGAAAACCAAGCCTGGCCATTATCCCCACAGGCCAGCACAGGTTGGTGCCAACCTGCGCAGCCCAGCAAGCC
This sequence comes from Sterrhoptilus dennistouni, assembly GCA_013397095.1. Taxonomy (NCBI): domain Eukaryota; kingdom Metazoa; phylum Chordata; class Aves; order Passeriformes; family Zosteropidae; genus Sterrhoptilus; species Sterrhoptilus dennistouni. The sequence continues at coordinate 420,794 of VWZU01003749.1, read as the reverse complement.
CCAGGACACAGCACAGGGCTGGGATTCAGACAGCCAGAGGGCATCAGTGCCATTCACACTCAGGAAACCATATCTGTATCCTGCCCCTGGATCTGGGTCCCCAGGACAAGAAGGTGTGGATGTGGTGTGAGCCCCAGGGAGAGCAGCAAGACAGTGCTGTGGGAGGAGATGGAGACTGTAGGACTGTTCCAGCCAGGGCTGAGGTGTGAGCTGTGAGAATCCTGGCTCTTCCAGAAGGGAGGGAAGGGCACAAGAGAAAAAAGACATGACTGACAACAAAGGGTTCAGGCTCAGGCTAAGGAAAACCTTTTGCCCATGAGGGCTGTTCCATACTGGAGCAGAAACCACAGGGTTTCCATCCTTGGAACGTTTCAAAAGCCAGCTGGATGAAGTCCTGGGTTTAACCCACAGCTGGCTCTACTCCACACAGGGAGTTGGATCAGGACTCCCAGAGGTCCCTTCCAGCCTGGATTAGCCTGTGCCTTCATATGACTGTGGCTGTGCAACCCCAAATTCATCAGCCCCTACAAAACTGGCTCTCAGGAGCCAGTTCCTGCTCAGGGCAGAGGGACAGGACTGCAGCCTCATGGAGACACAAAACATTTCCCCCAGTGCTGCAGGGGAAGGTGCTGCTCACTGGGAAAGGGGCAGTCAGCACCAAACCAGCCAGGAAACAGCACATTGGAGCAAACAAGACCTTCAGGGGAATGAGGAAATCCATGGGATGACCCTGCCTGAATTCAGTACCAGGGAAGGTGGTGGGACTAGGGCAAGGCCCTGTGCTGGGGGCAGAGCATCATGGCAGTGGGCTCAGGAAAGAGGTGCCATGCCACAGCCCAGAGAGGATGGACTCTGGCTCACTGTATCCACCAACAAACCCAGCAGCAGGATTCAGGGATGGAGGAAAAAGGCAGCCAGACCAGCCCCTGGGCCTGGCAGGAAGGCAGCAAGAGTGAGTGGGTAGAGGATGCAAGAGACCCCAAGCAGATGTAGCACTCAGGGCAGGATGTGCCACACTGTGCCCATCAACACTGCTGAGCATGGGCTCTGGTGCTCACACTAGCCCATCCTGTGGGGAATGGAGGGTTCACAGCCTTTCCAGCATCCCCACTGCTGCTTTCTGCAGAAAGCAGCCCATTTCCACAGCCTTTCTTCCCCATCCACCAGGAGAGACAGCTCTGCTCCGAGGCCTCCTGCTTCCCTCCCAGCATACCAGGAGCTCCTGCCTGGGGTGCAGGACAGGGCTGCTCTGCCTAGAGCATAACCAGTTTGGGAGAGAGATTGTCTCTCATGGGGAATGGGGAAGCCCATCATGCACAGGCAGACCCCCTGGAGTGGGGTTTGTCCTACTGGGCCAGCACAGCCCAAGCTTCCAGTCTGCTCTGTCTGGATCCATTTGTGCCTGGATCTGTTCTGACAGCAGAGACTGGTGGGGCCGGACAGCCCAGCTCTGCCATGGCTCAGCAGATGGGGCACCCTGGCCCCTTACCTGCTGCCCAGCCTGTGGCTCCGGCCCTTCATCCTGGCTGCTCGCCTCAACCGCCTGTGGAGCAACACCAGAGCTGCCTGCTCAGGGCACACACAGTGCCAGGCACGGCGTGTCCATGCCCTTGCTCAAACCATGGTGTGGCTGGAGCATCCCCTGATGGCTGCAAACCTCCCCTTGGGATGGGGACACCACTGCCAGGGAGCAAAAGCGCTCCCCTTGGAGTGGCCTTGGCCGTAGTGTGTGTGGTAGGGGGACAGCCACGGCCCCCCAACCACCCCATGGGCCCCCAGCTTGGTTTGCAAGTGTCCAGATGGCCAGATGGGGCTTGGACTGGCGAGCAGCAGGGTGGGAGAGATTTTAGGAGCCACAACACCCAACAGCACAGCCTGTGCTGTCCCCCCACTCCCTTGGCACCATCCCCAGCCCTGTGCCCCTGGCTCTGCTTGGACAGCCCACCTTTGTGGGCTCCCTGCCGGCCTCACTCACCTGTAGAAGTTCCTGTTGACTTTCTTCTCCGCCGGGAAGCCCATCATGCCGCAGACGACGCGGCTGTTGTGGCTGTCCCAGCCCTGGTCGCAGATCTGTGCCCAGCTGTCCTTGTAGCGCACCTCCACGATTCCCTCTGTCACCGGCAGCGGCCGCCGCCCCCCGGACACCACCGGCCGCAGCCGGACCTCCTCCACATGGCTCTGCTCGGTCTGCGGGGATCAGGTCAGCCCCGGCTCACATTACATCCCATCACTCCTCCTCCTGCCAGCCCGTCCCCAGGGAATCTCCAAGGATGCAGGAGAGAGGCTCCCAGTCACAGGTGGGGCACAGGGACAGCCAGTCCTGCATTCCTCCATCTGATAGCCCTGGGCAGCCAAGGAGCCTCATCCAGAGAACTCAGTGCCTCTTGTCCCCTTGGGTCCCCAGCTGCATCTCCAGGGAGCACAATCAGTGCTGCTTTCCTGCACCCCCAGGGAGAGCTTCCAGCCTGCCCCACACCCAGGGTGCTCTGGGTGTGACATCCTGGACATCACCAGCTGCCCACTCTGGACAGCAGCTTCCTCACCTCGATGACGTTGGAGTCCTTGAAGCCTGGAATCCGTTCATCCTTGCAGACAACACCTGCATCTTCCTCGTGGCTGCAGTCGCTGTTCCCCCAGCCCCGGTGTTTGCAGTCCCCGATGCTCTTCTCAGTTCCAGCACAGTTCACATTGTCCAGCCAGATCCGCCCTGCCAGACACAGCCTAGGGGTCAGGGGGAAGCCAAGCATCCCCTGGGAACAGGGAAGGTGCCCACAGAGCATGGCCAGGGACCACACAGGTTACAGCAAGAGCTGTAGCACAAAAGCTGAGGCCAGTGAAATGCCAAGAGCAAAGTTCTGGGTGGGAGATTCTGCAGATGGAGACTCTCCACCTCCCTGAGGGGCTGCTCTGACAGACACAAACCTCCCACATGAGCACACAACCGCTGCCAGGCACCCTGCAAACACAGACCCCCCAGGCAATGTGTGGGGGGCCATGCCAGGGGACAACACTGTACCCACCACCCCTCTGACCACCTGGGAAGCCGCACAGGGATGAGTTTGCCCTCTCTTACCGACTCCTTTGCCGTACTTGGCGCTGTGGGCCCAGCCAGTGGCGGCCACGAAGCCGAGATGCCTGCACAGCACGTGGGCGTTGCTCAGCGTGAAGTCGTCGTCGCAGATGGTGCCCCACTCGTCGTTGTAGAACACCTCGACCCGGCCCTCGTTGTGCTTGCGGGGGTAACCGGCCAGGCGGAACCTCAGCTGGGGCCCGGGGTGGGGTGTGGGGCCCGGGGGGGTGGGATGGGCACTGC
>VWZU01003749.1:398576-411229 GCA_013397095.1 Sterrhoptilus dennistouni | reverse complement strand
GGCCGCGGGGCGCTGCCCGCTCAGCCGCCACTCCCGGGGTTTTGGCCATCCCGACCCCAGCCAGCCCTCTCCATTCACCCCGGGGTCGGGGCAGTCAGCGCCGAAGGGCGAGAGAGGGAAACAGCCAGGAATGGTTTGTCCCTGGCTGCCCTTTTTCCAGAGGCTGCGATGGGGTGGATGGACAGATTGGTCATCCTGCTTGTCCTGGGCAGGTGCGGCCCCCAGAGCCCCCCGAGGCCGGGGGTCCCATCCCGCAGGAAAGTCCTACAGCCCTGTGCTCACACTGCCAGCGGCTGGAGCAGCTTCCCGCAGTGCAGAGCAGAGTGGAGCAGCTGGGGCGTGTTGTGGGGAGCTGCTTTGTTTGAGGGGACACAACTCTGACTGTCACGACAGCCAGTGTGAGATGTGTGGGAGTGCATGAGGGTGTAGAGGGATGTGCTGGCACCCCAACACTTTCCCCCAAGAAATGATCCACGGTGAGAGCCCAGCAAATGCTTTATTGCCTCTGGCCCCAGGCACAACAATAGAGGCTGCCTCACCTCATCCCAAACCACATCAATCCATACAGACAAGCGGGTCCTCAGTGCTGAGAGCCAGCCCCAGCACTGGCTGCCCAGTCTCAGGCCACACAGGGGGTGGAGAGAGCTGGACAGCCCAGCCTGTATGAAAGGGACACTCCTGTAGCACTAAGGCACCAGGCTGTGCTCCAGGACCACAAAAACCCAAATACTGCTCATGGGTCCTGCAGGCCCATAAGCCTGGCTCCCCAGCAAAGGTGGAGGGTACCCAGCAAACAGGAACAGTTGGGGTGGCACAGAGGTGGCCAAATCCCATGAATGGCAGAGATAGCACCTCTCTGCTACCCAGGCACCTCACAGCCCTGCACACATCCCAGGGACATCCTGCTCGCCCCCATGTCCCTTCTCATGTGTACCTGGCCTGCTTGAGGTGCCCCTCTGCTCCTGCTTGCTGATTCTGTGTGGGATGGGGCGGGGTGGGGGGGGGGTTCAGCCTGGCCTGGGGAACCAGCCTGTCCTGGGGCCCTGCCTCCCTGTGCCCCATCAGAGGAGACGTCCCAGGAGCTGAGAGCCAGGAGAGCTGCCCCAGGCCACTGGCAGGGCGACAAAGCCCAGCTTGCTGTAGAAGCTCAGCTGCTGCCTGTCGGTGTCACTGACCTGGCAGAACACTCCCCGTGAGCCTGGAAGGGAGGAGAGAGGTCAGGGCACTGTGACCCCAGTGCTGGGACTGGTGGAACCCCTCCATATAGAGTGTGGGTCCCTCCCCTGCCCTTTTGTCATGGAGTGCCCCTGTGATACCCTGAAACACAGGTCCACTTGTCCCCCCAAAGGGAGGGGACAGTTCCCGGGAGCGCTGTCAGACTGCACCAGAGAGGGGACAGCTCCCAGCTCTGCTGGCTGAGGGAGCAGTTGGGATGGGGTTGTGCCGGATGAAGGGCCAGCACTCGGAGGTCATGCTCACCATTGGCCCTGAGTGCACTCAGCAGGCAGAGGGCCAGGCTGCGACTGGCCCCCACATCCAGCACTCGGGGGGCCGTGCCCAGCTGTACCAGCGAGGGGAAGCGCCTCAGCACAGGCTGGGGCACTGCCAGAGGCTCTGAGTGGAAGAAGAGCACTGCCTCCTCCAGGGCATCCTGCGGGAGACAAGTACAAGTGAGGGAACCACCTCCACCTCTCCCATGCCAGCTCCCCTCTGCCCCAGGTGTCCCCTCACCTGTCCCAGAGCTGAGCCCCCTGTGCCCAGGTCGGGGGAGTATTTGTGCCTTATGGCTGGCAGCCAGCTGCTGTCTCGCTGCTGCAGGAAGCCTTCAGCATGGAGTGCTCCGGCTGCGTAGCCACACGGGCCACCCTCATCCTCCAGCACAAAGGTGTACTCGGGGCTCAGGCTGAGGAAGCTGCCCAGGAGCCTGCCAGGCAGAGTGGGAGCATGGCTGAGCTGAGCCTGGAGCTTCTGGGAAACCTCAGAGCAGCCTCCTCCTTCATGCCCCAGCTGAACAACACCCACTGACCACCCCTTGAGACCCCCTCAGACAAGGGGAGCCATTGCAGCCTCCAGCATCCAGGCTGGACATCCACAACGGTGGCTGCCATGACCCTGCTGGACATCAGCATGGAGATGTCCCTCCCTGTCCCTCCCAGTGAGGCCACTGCCAGCCACGGGGCAGTGCTAGTCCCCACAGGGATGCCAAGAGAGGCCATCGCCTCACTCCCCAGCCCTGCATTATATGTCCAGGCTCGGCACAGCCTGGCCAGAGGGAGCCTCAGAGGGGCCACATCTCACCTGTCACCGAGGAGATCTGGGTGGGCCACGAGGATCTCTGCCACTTTAGGATCACAGTCCAAACTCTCCCGGCACATGCGGTAAAGCTCTCCCTGGAAGACCCGGATCCGTGTCAGCCCTGGCTGTGCCTGCCATGCCACAATGCCAGCCACCACCTTCTGCTGGCCTCGGGCTCATGGCCACAGCACAGCCAGCCTTCAAACCACAAATTGCCATTCCGGTCAGGCATCCCGAGAGCAGCCGCTGCAGGGACGGCCCCAGGCAGGAGCACACTCAGAGCAGCCAGAACGGCACCAAAAACAACACTGAAACCCAGGTCTGCAGAGAGCCTGAGCACAGCAGGACATCCCCCAATGTCCTGTCTTGGTCACAGTTGAGCTTGCTGCTGCAAACATTCTGATAAAAGCCTTGCTGCTGAAAGGGGAGGCTGCCCTGATCACCCAACAACAGGGGCAGGACCGTGCCCTGCTGTGCCTGTTCCTGACATGGGCTGATGGGCTCAGCTGGCTTTTCCTCTCAGAGCTTCACAAACATTGTTGTTGTCAAGGTTCAGCCTGAGAGGAGCTGCACTCGTGTCCCTGGTGGCTGGATTTGTGGTGTTAGCCTTTCCTTGAGCTGGAGAGGAGCAGGGTGAGGGAGAGGGGTGCTTGCTGCAGGTACACAGGGAACCTGGGGCTCTACTAGATTTGGCAGCACTTTAACATTTTGTGCCTCCATATCCACATTCTCCTTTTCCCTCCCCATCCCACGTCCTGGGATGTCAGAGCAGGGAGCTGGCACCAAGCAGGTCACAGCTGACAGAAACTGCTGCTCTCCAGTAGGGAATCACCCCATAAACTTGATGAGTGTTTGAAGAAGGGATTTGGAGATGGGTCCCCACAGGCTCTGGCAGGAGGTTGTCCTCCAGACTTGTCCTGTTCTGAATTTTTCCTGACATCTGCTGACAGCCAGTGCTGGAGATCAGCACTGGGGCTGCTCTGGAGATTATGCACAACCTGGCAACTCTGCCCTGGTGCAGGTTTATCCATGGTTGAGGGGGCTCCCTCTCCTGCTCTGCCCAGGGCCCTGTCACAGAGGTGGGTTTGCTGAGGCCACAGCAGGTTCTCCAGGCCAGGGTCTGGCACACTGCTGACCACAGCCCCAAGAACTGCCCCAGGCCAGCTGGCTCTGAGCAGAGCTGGACCCAAGGACCCTCCCCACCTGTGTCACCCCAAACTGGGAGCTCAGCCTGGGGTCATCAGCAGATGACCCTGTTACTCATCATTTTATGGGCAGCACAAACCATGCAAAGGCTCTGGCAGGACACCCCTCCACGCCAGGCCTCCCACCTTGTCCAGGGGCAGCAGTGGGCGCAGCAGGTACAGCTGGCTGGACGGGAACAGAGGTGGTGGATGGTAGAAGAGGTCACAGCTGTTCCCCACGGGCAGCAGTGCCTGGAAGAGATACAGCCCATCAGTTCATCCTGGCTCCAAACCTTGTCCTGGAGGCAGCAGGAGAATGGCTTTGAGACTCCTGAAGCCCTGGGAAGTGGAGCTGAGGTGCAGAGGCCCAGGGCAGCTCTGCCTTCCCAAGTCTGCAGCAGCTCAGCAGCAGAGTTGGGATACTGGCTTCCCAAAGGCCCCCACAGGAAGGACACACTCTCACCTGCAGCTCTCCAAAGAGACCCCCACGACGTGCCCAGGGCTCGGCATCCCTCCCCAGCAGGATTGGGGCAGTGATACTCTGGCACCCTGGAAGCAGCAGGACACAGACACACACGAGGTGAACAAAAACCTGCCAGGCAGGCGGAGATCAGCCTCTGCCACGCAGATCCCTGCTGTCACAGCTCCAAATTCCCCAGCTGTGCAGCCCAGGATGGTGAGGATGTGCCCTACACACTGCTTCCCTAAGGAAAGGGCTCGAGGCACACAGCTCTCTCTCACCCTGAACTTGGAGACCTGCTCAGGTCATCACCTGGTAACAGTTCTTGGTTTGTAGGAGGTCACAAGGCCCACAGAACAACCAGGGAGGCCTGAACCAGAGGAAAAGTGATGCACAGGCATTCAAAAAACAGCCCCATCTGTCACCCAGGGCATTACTGCTTCCAGAACCCTTTTTCCACACAGGCTAAGGGGTCTTTGGGATAAAAGGGCTGAAGAACCATATCCTAGAAATGGCTATGAGATATGGTGAAGATCTGCTCCCTCCCTGGCAGCAGTGGCTCATCCTGCCCCAGTGTGTCATTCCCAGGGCCATTCTTGCTCCATTTAGCAGTTCAGAGTGTGAGGAAGGGCAGCCTGATGGTGACTGCTGGCTGCTGCTGTGGGGCTGGAGGTGATGGGGAGCAGCAGCCAGACCCCCCCATCCAGGTGGGTGAGCCAGGGCAGTGCCTGTACTTACAGCCAAAGCAGTTTCCCCAGGTGCCCTTGGGGTCAGGCTCGCAGAGGAGGTGACCATCTGCAAAGGAGGCGAGGTGGTGAGCACAGGACACAGGGCAGCACCAGAAAACGTATCAAGGGGAGGTGAGCTCCCAGGAGGGACCCTGGCACCACCATCTGCACACTGAAACCCCGGATCTCGGGGGTGGATCCCAGACACCTTCCCCTTCTTTGTGGGGAAGCAGTGGATCCCCAGAGAGCATCAGGAGGGGGCTGGGTTTGGATAGGTGTGATGGGGGCTGGCAGGGCTGGCAGGGCTGGCAGGGCTGGCATCAGCCACGTACCCAGCCAGAGGACGAAGGCACTGGCGGCCAGCAGCAGGTTCCGGATGTCCCAGAGGTAGGGGTGCAGGTCGTAGAGCAGCGCCCGGCCCGCGGTGCTGACCAGGCGGCTGTGCAGGCGGCACGTCCGCTCGCAGAGCAGCCGGAAGGACTGAGCCCGGCCTCGCCACCGCGTGCCCTGGGGACAACAGCGCATGTCAGCAACCTGAGGGGACACCCGACACATGGCAGCCACCTCACCTTCCTGCAGCAGCATCAGGAGCAATCTTACCCCGCAGGCATCGGGTGCCGTGGCCGGGACTCCCACGCTGAGGCTGTTTGCCCGCAGCCACCGAAAGTGCTCCAGGAGCTCCTGAGCCAGAGCTCCGTGGTGGTAGGGCAGGTAGAAGAGCTCCACCAGCATCCGCACCTCCTCCAGGGTCAGTGGTGCTGCAGGGCTGGACACGGCCTCCTCCGGGGTCAGCGGTGCTGTGGGGATGGATCTGGCCTCCTTTGGGGTCATCAGTGTCACAGGGCCAGACTCAGCCTCTTCTGGAGCCATGAGGCTGGTCCTGGCCTCCTCTGGGGTCACCTGTGATGTGGGGCTGCTCCTGGTCTCCTTGGGGGTCATGGGGCCAGATTCAGCCTTCTCTGGGGTTACCTGTGATGTGGGGCTGCTCCTGGGCTCCTCTGGGGTTACCTGTGATGTGGGGCTGCTCCTGGGCTCCTCTGGGGTTACCTGTGCTGTGGGGCTGGTTGTGGCCTCCTTGGGGGGCACTGGTGCCATGGGGCCAGACCCACCCTCCTCTGGGGTCACTGGTGGCATGGGGCTGGTCCTGGCCTCCTCTGGGGTCACCTGTGCTGTGGGGCTGGTTGTGGCCTCCTTGGGGGGCACTGGTGCCATGGGGCCAGACCCAACCTCCTCTGGGGTCACTGGTGCCATGGGGTTGGTCCTGCCTTCCTCTGGGGTCACCTGTGCTGTGGGGCTGGTCCTGGCCTCCTCTGAGGTCACTGGTGCCATGGGACCAAGGCTAGCACCAACCTCATCTGTCAGTGGGGCTGGGGCACCAGGGCTGGCACCAGCCCCAGGTCCTGGGGGTGTCTGGGGCACATCAGACCTGATGGCCTCAGGCTGGGTACTGCTGGGAGACTGGACAGGGCTGCCATCCCCTGTCCTGGCATCACTGGTGGCCAAGGAAATGTTCTGACTGGTGTTGGCCCCATTGCTGGAGCTCGTGGTGGGGCTGGGGAGGGTCTTGGTGGCCACTGGGATTCCTGCAGACTGGGCACTCCCAGCCACACTGGGCAGAGCAGGGGAGGGCTCACAGCTCTCCCTGCTCCCTGGGGTGAGCTGGTCCCCAGCCCCTATAGGGCTCTGCCAATGGCCTGTGGGTGTCCTGTTCCCACTGTCCTTCTCAGGCTCTGAGGTCACCTCCCTGGACCCCTCCTCTGGTGCCACTCCACAGGGCTCAGGGCTGTGCTGATCTGCCCCACCAGGAGCAGAGCTGTGGGGCTGAGGATCAGGAGTGACCCCCTGTCCTCCTGCTGTGCCAGGCTGCAGCTTTGGTTCTCCCTTGAGGCTGACACTGGGGTGTCCTGGGGTCCTTCCTCCTGGCAGAAAGGAACAAGAGGGAAGCTCCTTTGGCACCTGCATGGAAACTACTGCCCATGGGACAGGACAGTGCTGAGGACTTCAATCCCTGAGCTGGCAGGGGATGAGCTGCTAGGACCCTGGGCTCAAGTTCAGGCCCCTGGGGCTGGTGAAGCTGTGGCTTTGCAGAGGCAAACACTGCAAAACACCAAGCTCACCCCTGGCTGACCTCTCCTTCCAGAGCTGGCCCAGGCTCTGCTTCAGCCAGCCAAGGAAACACTCCCCAGGATGTGTCCATGTGGGGCAGCTTGGCAGGATGAACACCCACACCTGCCCACCATGGCCCTGCTGGCACACCAGCCCCTGAGACCCTCCAGATGGGCAGGGCTGGGGCTCCCTCACCCCCTACCCACTGAGCTCCTGGCAGAGCTGATCCAGCACTCCAGGGACTGAGGGATGCTGCACATGCAAATCCATTTCCTACCTGGCTCCAAGGCCTGCTGGTTTATCTCGGCCACCCAGTCACGCAGCGCCAGTTCTAAGGCTTCCTGGGGGCTGTAGCTTCCATCCTGAGCACCTTGGCTGTCCTCCAGGGCTTCCACCTCCTCTATTCCTGAGGAACTGCAGCTCATCAGCCTGGGCAGCCCTGGTTCCGTGCAGGAAAGCTGCAGGGCTGGGCAAGGATGGGCAGGCACAGAGCTGCCAAGGCACCAGGGGACCAGGTACCTGCATGGTCAGGGGGGGCACAGCTCCCCAGCTCGCTCTGAAACCAGGTGCCCAGAGTGTGTATGGGGATGAAGTTGGCCTGGAGCTCACAGTTGGGGTTGAGGAGCAGCCCGTGGAGCCTGGACATGAGGCCAGGAGCACGGCCCATGTAGGGGCCCAGGAAGACACGTCTGCAGTCGTAGTCATTGGCGTAGAGGTTGTCCCAGATGACGGGGCGGCGCCTCAGGACAGCCTCCACCTCCTCCAGCAGCACTGCTGAGAGCTCCTGTGACACCACCTTGGGGCCTGGGGCACCAGGGCAGGGACACACATGGGGCACAGGGTCCATCACAGACACACAGCAGGGACATGCACATGGGGATGAGGTTCCAGTCACCACACCCACACTCCCAAGACAGAGCAGAGCCCCAGCTCAAACTCCTGCCCTGGCTGGGGCTGCACACCCCAAGGTGAGACACCACAGTGAGGTCACTTGCTGGTGGCTCTCCCAGGAGTTTGCAGACACTGCACGTGGCTGCACACCCAGAGATGGTCCTGGCACTCACCTGTCCAGATGACACCAATCCCTGGGAGCAGCTCCTGGCCGATGGTCTGCAGGTAGCAGGACTGGCTGGGGCTGGGAGAGCAGAGCGAGCTGCAATATTCTGGGGAGAAAGCACAGAGTATCCCCTGAGGGCTGGGGACCAGGAGAGGAGGGGCTGCCGTGATCATGGACAGGGGCCCTGCTTCAGTCTACTCCTGAAATGTCCAGAGCTCCCCTGGGAGTGTGAGGACTCCAGGGAGAGCTGTGGGGGCTGCCAGGGCACTCAGCTCTCAGCAGGGACAGGGGCACTCCAGTCTGAGGGGGCTCCCTAGTTTGGGCAGCTGGGCTGTAGGCAGTACCTGTAGGGCAGAAGAGGAAGACAGGGGGTTGGCCCAACTCCTGGTACACCTCGTTGGCCACAGAGGCCTGAGCCTGTGCCAGGGAGGGGAAGACATCTCTGTCAGCTTGGCACATGCAGGGGTCGATGTCGTCGAAGAGCAGCGCGAAGGAGCGGCACCCCATGGCAGCCACCTGTGGGCACAGACAGGGGCTGCTGGGATCCCTGGGCAGCAGAGAGCCCCACAGGGCTGGAGAGGGGCACCTGGGCAGCAGAGAGCCCCACGGGGCTGGAGAGGGGCACCTGGGCAGCAGAGAGCCCCACGGGGCTGGAGAGGGGCACCTGGGCACAGCACAGCACCTGGGCACAGCACAGCATGGGGCAGTTCCTGCCTGGGCTGTGCCAAGGGAGTAGCAGCTGCCCATGGAGCAACCCCACCACACCAGCAGCTCTTTGCCCTCTCTGGGGACCTGGGCCTCTGCTCCAGCCTGTGCCAGCCCTCAGTGCTGCCCAGCAAGTTCTGGGGCTTGGCTGATCCTTCTGCTGCCCCCAGTCAGGCATCCATGGAGCCCTCAGCTCTCTGTCACCATGACAGGGACAGTACATTGACCACTGGGCACCCCAGAGCTGTCCCTCTGTGCAGCAGGAGGGGTTCACCCCCCAACACCAGCCCATGGGGTGGGCACAGGGACCACATTTGCCCCTTGCCTGGGAGCAGTGGGATGAAGGAATGGCCCACGGTACCTGCCTGAGTTTTTGCTGCAGCAGGAGCCGATCCCCGGCGCTGGAGAACACCATGTCCTGGCCAGCAGAGATGGCGAAAATAAACTCCACCCCCTGCTCGTGGGCAGCTTCGAGGAGAGACTTCATGCGGGCTGGGGACAGAGCACAGGGGGTCTGTGAGAGCTGGGAGGCACGGGGTGGAGGGGACAAGGGAGGGAGGGGGCCAAGGGATGGAGAGGGACAAGGGAGGGACAAGGGATGGAGGGAGACAAAGAATGGAGCAGGACCAAGGGATGGAATGGGACAAGGAATGGAGGGGGACAAGGGATGGAGGGAAATAAAGGATGAAGGAAAATAAAGGATGGAGCAGCACAAGGTACAAAGGGGGACAGGGGATGGAGCAGGACAAGGGCTGGAGGGAGAGTGAACCCCAGGATCCTGAAAGCAAGGAGCTGAGATCATTGGGAGGGAAGAGGCTCTGGGAAGACCATTTCCACTCCCTTAAGACACAGAGGACTTTTGACAAGGGTCTGTGGGCCTGGGTATACTCAAGCACATTGCCTGAGACCCTCATGGGAAGCTGGGTGGTCCCAGGTTAGGCAATTCCACATGATGGGCACAGTTGGGAGTCTTCTTGCCCTTGGCAAGGTCTGGGGGGCTCCATGCCATGGGCAGGGTCCTGGCAGGATGGAAATAGCTGGGACACAGCCCATGCTTTCCCCTCAGGGCCCTGGGATGCCTGCAGCCCCCCGAGGGGCCCAGCAGAGCCGCTACCTGCCTCATGCTCTGTGTAGGGCTCTCTCCAGAGCAGCCGGTGCTTCAGCTCGTCCTTGGGCGCGTACATGTAGCAGTTCAGCCCCCGGCGTTGCAGCCTGTGCAGGGAGAGCAAGGAGTCACCCAGGCTCCACATGGGCTCTTTGCAGGGCCACATGGAGACAGAAGTCTCAGCTCCCAGTGCTGAGCTCTAAGGTTTGTGTCAGAGTCCCCTGGGAGGGCAGACACCTCCCTGTTTTGGCACTTCTCTATGGAAGCCATCTGATATGTTCATTTGGTTTTATTTGTCCTCCTCAGCAGACAATGTTTTATGTTTTCCCACGGTGAACAGAGTAGAAAGCACTTCAGCTATCTCATGACAAAAGTCCCTTATTTTGTTTCTTTCCAAATTAGAAAAATACCAGTGGACATGTCACCCTCATGTGCCACCATGTGAACACATCCCAGTCCAGCACCAGACAAGGGCCCCATTAGACCTTCTCATTCCTGAGGTGCTTTAAACCATCACAGCTTGTTTTCCTTCTATTTTCTGAACCTGTATCTCTGGTCCCTAATTACACTTGTCACTGTCACCACTGCCCTGCCCACGGGAGGCCCTGCAGAGCCCCAATTCATTGGTGGCAGGTCCTGTCAGTGCAGCTCATCCCACTGCTGGCCCCTGCATGGGCAGCAGCTGCTTGGAGAGGAGCTGCACCAAAACCTCCCATCCCAGTGACAGATCCCGAGCACATCCTTTGGTCACAGGGGCACAGGGTGACACACAGACACCCATGGGGTCTCACAGGGGCACAGGGTGACACACAGACACCCATGGGGACTCACAGGGACACAGCAGGGCCACCTGCACCAGGCAGGGATGGCTGCCTCAGGACACAGGAGCCACCTGTGCTCAGGATGGAGTGATGCCCTCCGTCCCCGCAGGGTTCAGCCCGGCTCCAGCGAGCCCGGGCTGGCTGGAATTGTCCTTGTCCTCGCTGGTGGCAGCGGGGACGCGGCCAGGGCACAAACACGGGGCTGCACCGGGATGTGCAGAGCCCCAGCACCACCTGCCGGTCTGTCCGTCAGTCTGTCCGTCCGTCCCGCAGCACCCACCACCCCCGGCCCAGCGCGGATCCTTCCAGGGGCCGTGAGAGCGCTGGGACAGGGGGACACTGCAGGAGCATGAGGCCCCTTGGCTGCCACCGCCCCTTCAGAGAGGAAAATTCAGGGTACTTGCCATTGAAAGAGAAGTTTCCTCTGATCCATTGACCATGGTCTCCCATAGAAACCTGGAAAAAGGAGGAAATAAAAGGCAAAATGCAGTTGTTTGTGAGTGCATTAAAATAGTCTCTGGACTGTTTAAAGTCCCTGGACACAGAGATGCCCTGCCAGACGTGCAGAACCCGTTCTGCTGTTGGGATCACTTCCAAGGAAGGGCCCTTCCTATTTCTGCATCTAGGAAAATCAGGGAGGTGCAGAGTTGTCTGCAAAGCCAGGGAGAAAGGCTATCCAGAGGAACACAGACCCCTTCCCCTGGGGAGAGCTGATGAATGGGTTTGGAGAGATGCAGATTTGACAGCTCCTCAAAGCAGAGATTAAGGAGAACCTGTCAGTGTCCCAGCACAGACCTGGGATTTAGCAAGAGAAGAACCTCCAGCCACTTAAATTCTCTGCAAGATCTGGCAGCTGCAATGGGAAGTCTCACAGAAAATCCATTACGCCTTGGACAGTGATGGCAATTGGCCATCAAAACATCTTCCTGCTTTCTCTCTGCATCACGGGCAACTTCTGATTCAATCACTGCTCCTTCCAGCAGTCAGGGCCAAGGGGAGCAGATTTTGGGAAGTGATGGCATTCCCAAAACTGGCTGGTGCACAGGGGCAGGCTGTACTAACTCCATTAAGCTGGGAGAAAAGACCAGCTCTCCGTGTCTGGCATGAGGCCGGTGTCATCCAGGGAAGCACCTGCATTTCCCAAAGCACCTGAGTGTCCCAGAGCTCATCTGTCCTCATTCCCTTGGCTCCCTTTGGCAGGAGCCCACCCTGCAGCCCCCAGCACCAGTCCTGGGCAATGGTGAGGAGGGTTTGCACCACAGCAACACCCACTCTCCATCTGTCTTCTCTCTGCAGACAGATTTTCTACCTGCCTGAACACCTACATGGTTATTCCATATACTTTGGAATAATATACAATAGTCACCTTGCTATCCATCCCCCACTGTGCACGGGGCCAAATTTGTGGCCACTTGAGAATCCCAGCAAACATTTTGCCCAAAAGAAGCTATTTCTGTGGTAAATAATTTGCTATTTCAAGATCCCAGTGAGGTCCCCAGAGTGACAAGTGACACTTTGACGACAGCACATGTTGCTGTGAACTGACGTGGGCTGGCAAGGAGGCCACTGAGTCCTGCACACACCCTGCCAGCAATGTTCTCCTGGAATGGATTTACCAGCATCATCCCTGTCCTCTTTCCCAGGTCAGCTCTACTATATCAATGATTCTCGTCTGACTCATGCCAGCTTTCTCCACCCCTGCATTTCCTGTTTATTTTACATTTATTTGCATGGTGCAAAATAGGCACCTCACCTTCCTCTCAGGTGAGGCAGAGGGCAGTGCCCCTCACAGGGGGGCTGTGCTGCCAGGAGAAGGGCAGGGGATTTTTGTCTGGTGGGTGCCAGGCCTGGCTCAGCTCCAGAGGGAGCTGGGGGTGTGGGGAGGGGGGAGCACAGAGCTCTCCCTGGCCAGCTCTGGGCACTGCTGCCCCATGCACAGGGTGGGCAGGGGGGACACACCAGGAAGCCGCCCCTGAGTCCAGAGCCGTGTAGAGCTCTGGAGACGGAGCAGAGGACCCCTGTGCCCCTCTGGGGGTTACGGGGGTGGCTGCAGAGAGAGCCGGGAGCATCCCAGAGCTGCTGGTCCAGACCTGGCAGAGATGGGGAGCTGCGCAAGGGCCCCACTCCCGCCTCCCACCCGCCCCCAGTTCACTTGGGGTGGATGGGAACACCCCCTGCAATGCTCGGGCACC
>VWZU01003749.1:352726-395657 GCA_013397095.1 Sterrhoptilus dennistouni | reverse complement strand
TCAGCGACTGCACCAGCGTGGCCCCGGTGGGCGAGGGCGGCCCCCGCGCCGGCACCGCCGCCTTCCGCCTGGAGACCCGCGACCGCAGCTTCCTCTTCGCGGCCGAGAAGGAGCAGAGCGAGGAGTGGGTGGCGAAGCTGTGCCAGATCGCCTTCCCGGTGAGCCCCCGGGGATGGGACGTGGACATCAGTGTGTGTGTGTGTGTGTGTGTCACCTCTTACTCAGGGAAGGGGACACCCTTTGGCAGCACCAGTGGTCCCAGGTTTAAAGCGCCCTGCCCTGGCACTCCGGTGCCCTCTCGATGGCTCCTGCTGTGGTTTGTGGGGCTCCTCAGAGTGCTGTCAATAATTCGTGGTTGTGGCTCCTGATTTCACGTCGGGCTCTTGTTGCTGGGTGCAGAGCCCGTGCCGGGCCCTGCAGAGGCTGGCGGGAGGCCAAGTGATGGCCGAGGAGCGTTTCCTCTTGGCCCAACCACTGCTGCCTTTCCTGCCACAGCAGCGGCGGCGGAAGTGGAGCCTCGAGAGCGTTGTGGTGCCTGGCTCTGGGTCTTTTCTGCTTCCAGGACCTGGAGCCCCTTTTCCCAGCCTCGGGGCTCACTCCTGGCTGCTGCTGGGGACACCCAATCTGTGCTGGGCTCCTGGGACAGCTGTCCTGCACCCCGTCCTCTGCAGCCCCTGGAGCTGGTGGTCAGCCAGAGTGACCAGCCAAGGCTGTTTGGGCAGGGGGTGCTCTGAGAGTGTGGTTTTCCATCCCCTCTGGGACAGCAGCCCACGCCTGCCCAGCTCCACAGTGCTGCCTCTCCCTCCTGGGAGGTGTTTGCAGAGCCCTGGGTTGGGCTCCAGGTGATTCCAGGCTTGGAGTGCTGGGCAGGGCTGCACAGCTGGTGATCTCAGGATCTGCTCCTGATGGGTGTTTGCTGTGTGTGATTTACCTTTGTCCCTCATACATCTCCCTGCAGTCTCCTGCCAGGCCAAGCGTGTCTGCAGCAAATGCCAGGGCTGGGAGGCACTGGGGGAAATGACTCTGTGTCTCCTGGTGCAGTCAGGGTTGCAGCCTTTGCTGGAAGTGGCTGAGCTGGGGACACAACACACCCTTGGAGTGGGGCAGGGTGGTGGCCAGACCAGGGAGCATCTGCTTGGAGCAGAGCTGTGCTCATGCCATTCCTCACTTGGGAGACATCATTTGTGTGCCTGAGGTCCAGAAGCAAGCTGACAGTTTAGGAAGTTGTGAGGAAAAGGCTACAGGGCCTGGCACATGTTTTGAAAAGGCCTGACCTGGAGCAGGAGGCACAAGAGCTGCATGTGGCCTCTGTGCACAGAGCTGGAGATCCTCAGCTGGGATTGCTGGTCATCTGCGTGGAGAATGTGATTTTGTGTCATGTTCCTGCCCAGAGGGTGTGCAGGGTCCAGCAGCTTGGGAACTGGGGCCAGAGATCATATGGAGTTTAGAACAGATTTATTTTTTCCTCCTTTTAAAAATGAGGAAAAGTGCAGTCAAATGGAGCCCTTAGAGTCTGTGGCAGATTTGGTGGCCCTTGGCTTTCCAATTCTAGGCTGGAGCCCTGCTGCATTGGATGCTTTATCTGAGGAGGAGCTGCTGCCAACAGCTTTTAGGACATGAGGTTTTAAGACCCAAACACAAGGGCTGGATGGCCCTTTTTTGCACCTTGTTTGGGCTTCTTGTTAAGAAGCTCGTGTGTGTGGGTTTTAAACTGAAACTGTGGCACTTGATTCTGCAAGATGTACCCTCTGCTGCAACCCCAAGGAACAGCTCCAGCTCCTGGCTGCACACTGAGCCTCCCTTGTGCCAGCTGCACAGGGCTTGGTGACCTTATAATTTCTGAGGGGCTTTTCTGCAGGAGGATCTCTGAAAGCACCAGGGGTTTGTGTCCTTTGGGGCCCTTTGGGGCCAGTGTGTGTGTTGCATTTTCAGTTCTGCATGTGCTAAAATAGAAGTGCTCGCTTCCCCTCTGCAGGCTCGCCCTCCTCCTTGGGCAAGCCAGGACACAGACCCCCATGTTACCAGGCCATCAGTGCTTGTACCAGGGTGTGTTTGGGTTGGGGGCAGCTCTGTGGGTTGTGCTGTCCTGCTCCCTGTCAGTGCAGAGCCCAGCTGGGGACAGGGTGCTGCCTGGAGCTCAGGGAAGTTTCCCCTGTGCTGCCTCATCCTGTTTATCTGTGTTCATGTGGGCTCGGGGGGGTCTGTCACTGGCTCTGGGGTGGGCAGAGTGCAGGACAGCCAGGCTCTGTGGGGCTGGGGAGGGCAGCAGAGCTCAGGCCATGCAAGGGGGCCTGGGAACTGATGTGGGAGGACAACTCTGAGTGTGATCTGCTCTCCTTTGCCAGGGAAATGGCCCCAGCGATGGCGTGGTGTCACAGTATGGCCGAGAGGGCAGCGGGGAGTCACCGACCCTGGAGATGGCCGTGAACTCCATCTACTACTCCAGAGATGAAGGTGGGATCTGCTGCTGCCCTGATGTGTGTCCACCTTCCATGGGGCCTTGTCCTGCTGCTGCCCCATCACTGGGGCCATGCTGGGCATTGCTTGTGTGCCCCTGCCCTGCCCTGACCAGCCCTGTCCCTGCAGTGGGGTCATGTGTGCCCCTGCCCTGTCCCTGCAGTGGGGCTGTGTGTGCCCCTGCCCTAAACAGCCCTGTCCCCACAGTGGGGCTGTGTGTGCCCCTGCCCTAAACAGCCCTGTCCCCACAGTGGGGCTGTGTGTGCCCCTGCCCTAAACAGCCCTGTCCCCACAGTAGGGCCCTGTGTCCCCCTGTCCTGAGCAGCCCTGTCCCTACAGCGGGGCTGTGTATGCCCTTGCCCTATCCCCACAGTGGAGCCATGTGTCCCCCTGCCCTGAACAGCCCTGTCCCCACAGTGGGGCCCTGTGTCCCCCTGTCCTGAGCAGCCCTGTCCCCACATTAGGGCCCTGTGTCCCCCTGTCCTGTGCAGCCCTGTCCCCACAGTGGGGCCCTGTGTCCCCCTGCCCTGAGCAGCCCTGTCCCCACAGTGAACGCCTTCTGGGTGACGGTGCAGCGGACCGAGGCAGCGGAGCGGTGTGAGCTGCGTGGCACCTACGTGCTCAAGGCTGAGTGGGACAGCCTCGTCCTGAAGGACCCACGGACGGACAGGATCCTCTACGTCTGGCCCTACCGGCTGCTCCGGAGATACGGCCGAGACAAGGTGGGGACAGTCTGTCACTTTAACTGTCCTCAGTTATGGTGTCACCATGCTGGAGTGTCGGCTGGCAGGATGCTCATTCTCTCTGTGGTTGTCCCGCTGTCACTGAGGCCATTGCCTCTGCTGCTCTCCATCCCAGCACTTCCCAGCTTGTACCACGAGCAGGGACATCCCTCAGGGCTGCACACAAGCTCTCCCCAGGCTCCAGGAATGTTGGCTCTTGGCAGTCCTGTCTCTGCCCTGGGTTCAGTCCCTCCCTCCTAAGGATGGTGGCCAGAGCAGGAGAGGCTTTGAGACACCAGTTGCTCTGGATTTGCTCACTCTGTGGGGCAAACTGCCCCTATTCTCACTGACCTTTGAAGGTCTGCCCCTCTCCAGAGCCCTCCTGCAGTGAGTCCCCAATCTGCCTTGCTGCTACCCTGAGTGTAGGAGCTCTGCTGGACAGGAAGGAAGTGGTGGCCCTGGGGCTGTTTGTAGCAGTGACCATGTTGGCCACACTCTGCTTATGGTGCTTTCTGTGGCACATTCCCAGTACAGAGGTGGAAACCGAGCTGCCCTTGTGGAGATGTCCAGCTCATCTGCAGAGTTCATGCTGGGGGCAGGAGGAGAGTTGCAGGGTGTGGGGAGCTGCACCCACAGTGACCTGAGCAGAGAGGGGCTGACAGTGCTTGTGTTCGGCAGCGCTGGCCCACAAAAAAAAGTTTGTCCCCAGAGACATTTGTGGCAATTGCAAGGGGCTGCTGCTGCCTGTGAGAGAGTCAGAAAATCACTGTGGTTAAGGGAATGAGGCTCAGGAAGGGTGTGGGTGTCAACTGGTGGGAACCTGCTCACCAGACTGTGTTCAGGCCAGAGGAAGCACAGCCCTGGTGCAAGACTTCTCTTTAGAGGACCTTTTACCATGAACAGATTAATGCTGGTAGGTCAGTGCTTTGCTTACTCTTGGTAACTGAGCTGCTGCTGCTGAGCTTTCTCCTGTGGAAAGCCATGTTCTTCCTCTTGTATCTCTTGTTTCCAGATCGCTCCCTTCTTACCTAGGGTTCCATACTAGTTTCCCTTGCTGAACTGGCACTCAGCTTCTCACTCCTACTCAGTATTATTTCCTAGACTATCTGGTGCCAGTGGTTGAAACTGCTGGAATTGCTCACAGAAGCCAGCAGGGCTCCAGCAGGAGCTGCAGCTCTCTGGGGCACTCACAGTGGTGTCCCCTCAGGCATGCTGCAGTTCTACAGCTTGTAGTGTGGCCTTTCCCTGCCCAGCTGCTGGGCACAGGGTGGCCCTTGCTGTGGAAGGAGCAGGATTTCAGGGCAGTCTCTCCTGCAGGATGTGCAGGATCAGCGCTGCAGCCACTTTGGTGAGAAGCACAGCCTGCACAGTATGTGGGTGCTGAGCAGGACGTGACCCTTCTGCTTCCCCTGCAGGTGATGTTCTCCTTCGAGGCTGGCAGGCGCTGTGACTCAGGACCTGGAAACTTCACATTTGAGACCAAGCAGGGCAACGAGATCTTCCGCCTGGTGGAAGCCTCCATCCAGGAGCAGAAGGCGCAGGTGGAGGAGAACCGGCAGAGCTGCGACTCGCTGGAAGCCGACAGCCCCAGCATGGTGCAGATCCGCCAGGCCCTGGCTGACAGCCTGAACCTGGAGCTGCCCGCTGAGGGGGATGATGCCCCGGCACCCAAAGCAGGGCTGGCACCCAGGGCTGGTGCAGCAGAAGAGAGAGACACTGCATCTCTGCTGAAGAGCCGGACTCTGCCAGAGCTGCCCGTGCCACCGGCCAAGCCCACGGTGTCCAGCACCCCACCACGCTCCCCTCTGCCCAAGGTGCTCCATGCTATGCTCCCAGCTGAGGACCCATCCAGCGTGTACTCAGAGCCCCTGGACTCGGTGAAGGGCCTGCAGCCGTGGCCGGACCCGCTGTACTCGGACCCTGTTGACAGCAAGGCCATGAGTGCAGCCAAGGCGCCCGGCGGGGCTGTGGAGGAGCCGAAGCTGCGGCTGCCGGTGCCGCCGTACCCGGGGCCGTATGAGCAGGGCAGGGCCGAGGGGCAGGGTAGGGCTGAGGGGCAGGGTCGCAGCCAGGCTCCTCCTGGGCACAAGGAGCACATCTACGATGAGCCCGAGGGCCGCGCTGGCCGCTCGCTGCGCTCCCTCACCTGCATCTACGACGAGGCGCGGCCCACGAGCGAGGCCTGGCGCACGCAGGGCCACGATGGCGGCGGTGGCTACGAGTACCCCTACAACCCCTGCACTGACGACTACTCGGTACCTGCCTTCCCTGCCAAGGCCAAGAGCCCCAAGCCAGTGCCGGCCCCCAAGCCCCAGGCTGCCTTCATCCCCAAAGGAGTGGAAAGGGTGGAGGACGCTGGCAGGCGATGGGGCGGCGCTGCCCCTGAGAAGGTGCTCGCCAAACCCGGCCTCAACAGCAGCAACAACAACAATGTGGAGGTGCTGTACAGCCAGGTGGTGAAGCCCCAGCAGCTGCAGAAGAAGGAGCAGAGTGTGGATGAGTACAGCTTGTCGCCTCTCTATGAGGACTTAGGGGAGATTTAAGCTGCTCTGTTATCTCAGGAGGGACTGGGCATCCCAGTGCCCAGCTGGGCTCCTCCTCCCTGGGGTGACTTGGGGCTGTTTGGGCTCAGGCAGAGCCCCTTTTGCTCACCAGTGCTCAAGGGCTGTGTTTCCCTGGAGGGAAACTGCAAGAGAGCAAGAGAGCTGTGGCTGGTGCAAGCCCCAGTGTGTTTCTCCAGCTCTGGAGCTGGCTCCACTGTGCCTTCTGATCTGCAGGAGGGCTGGTATTTTCCTGTACCTGCTGCTCTGGCTCTGCTCTGGCTTCCTGTCTGACCAGGCTGCAGGGCTCTGGTGCCTGTTGTGCGTGGAAAGCTGCTTGCCATCAGTCTCCAGAAGTATTTTTATACAAAGTTATTTTAATATTAAAGTCTGTTTGTCTCAGAACGACACGTTTGCCTGTGGCATGGATGGGGAGGTGCAGGTGCATGTTTGTGTCTGTGCCAGAGCTACTGAGCTAAGCGGGAGCCTCAAAGAAAAATGCCTGCCAGGTTGAGCTGTGGCTGGATGCCCTGGTGCCAGGGGATTAAGGGAAATGAGAGTCAGGCTGAGATATGTGATGGCCTCCAGGCATAAGGCTAGGCAGGGACAGGAGCCAGATCTGCTGCAGCTCAGTGGCTGTTGATGAATCAGAGGATCTCTCCTTCTCCAGCTTGATCCCACTGCTGTTCCCAGCTGCTTTGGAAGGCCTGGAAAGGCCCAGTCTGGGTCTGATAGATTTTAATGGCAAAATCTGTGATCCTTGTTGTGTGGTTTGGGTGACTGCTCTGTGGCCAGCCTTGGGCAGAAACCTTCCCAGGAAAAGAACAAGTTGTCCTTTCTGTGTGGGGCCACACCAGGCATGCTGGCAGTTACTGTCCCCACATCTAGGTGACTTCTGCAGCTTTAGCAGCCTATTGGTACTGACAGAACGGGCAGGTGACAGGCAGCACTGTGCTGTGTCTGTGCAAGCTGAGCACAACTTCTGCAGCTCCAGCTCAGCCAATTATTGGGGAAGTCTGGAGGTTCAGGTCCCCAGGCTGGTGACATAATGACAAAGTGATGAGCTCTGGTCATTTATCTGATGCTCAGGTTGCAGGGGGAAGCCTTGGTCCTGTAAAAATACAGCTCAGCTGTGGCCAGGACCAATTTGTGGCTGTTTCCCTCTGCTGGGTCCTCTTATCCACCTGGGTTTTGCTGCAGGAGAAGTGGAAAAGTCTACTGAGTTTTGGGAAATCTGAGGGAGGCTGAGATGGTTCCAAAAGCTTTGTTGCCTCCCTGCTGTCCCCTCCCTGAACCTGATTTTGTCACTTTTATCATGTTGACTGGTTTGCAGGCTCCATGCTGGGCCATTTGTGTGTTCATTCCTGCCCTTGGCTCCTTCCTGCACCCAAGGATCCCTGTAGGGGTGCCTGCCCTGTCTTCCACAGTCCCTTGCCTTTGATGTCTTGCCCCAGCAGCTGCCTGATGAGATTCCAGAGCATGGGAAGAGCCAGCCCATGCCTTTGGGCCTGTCAGAGCTGGGATCCCAGGGAGAAGGGATGGCTCTGGCGGGATTGTGGTGCTTGCCTCATGCCCTTGCTCACCTGCGGCTGTTTCCCAGGAAGGACAGGTCAGTGGTGGGATAAGCACAGGTCAGTGGTGGGATAGCAGTGCTGGACATGTCAGAAACCACAGGCAGGGAGTGAACTCCATGGGGGATAACTTTATTTTGAAACAGCTTTTCAGAACGAAGTAATCAGAACACAAACTCTGCTGGTGCTTGGCATCAGGGGCTCAGTGAGACCACCCCACCTTGGCTTGGTCAAGCTGTCCTTGGCTCCTGCTGTGCCAGGGGCACCTGCCCTACACCTGCACTGAAAAACAGGCTGGCAACTGGGCAGGAATTCTGTGGAATTGCTCTGGCTTGGCATTTGCTACAACCCCCTTCATGAGCTGGGGCGTTGGACAGCGAGGCCAATCTTGGAAGCAGCCAAATCATCTGGGAGAGCAGAACTTCAGGCTTTAGGATTTATTCCAAGAGCCCTGTTTCATTCCTATTCAGCCACCCCACTGAACCTGCTGCTGTGGGATGAGGGCAGCTCAGCACCACTGCCTGCCTTGTCTGATTTCCTCCCTGCCCTGCCTGCAGCTCTGGTGACAGTGATCTGTGATCTGTGGCCTGTGCTAGCCCAGTCTCAGAAACCCAAATTTGAGGCAGGCTGGTGACGTGTGCTGGCAAGAACAGGAAATACGTGGTGCTGCTGCTGCTGCAGGGGACAGCTGATCTCTGGACAGAGGGTCCCCGAGCAGCAAACTTCCTGCAGAACTGCCTCCACAGTGACGAACACAACCATGAAACAACAAGGAGGAACAAACGATGGGAAGTGCCTGTCTGACCAAGGCCAAGCTCGGTGTCTTGCCTGACCACATCCACCCAGCTGCTGAGCCAGGATCTGTGGCTGCCCAGGGGCAGGTTCTGCTGCTCACTGCAGGAACTCCTCATACTCCTTAGGGAGCAAGGAGCCCTCACAGGAGCCTCTCCTGGCTGCTGTTGCTGCTGGTCTGAACGTTTGGAGGGGAGAGGGAGCCATCAGCAGGGGAGCCACTGCAGCTTTAGCTCTGCTCTGAGGCTGCAAGACAGGGAGGGACAAAACACAAACCCTTGTGGGAGGAGGCGCTGCCTGTGCCTCGCCTCGATGGTGCTACACCCATCCCCTGCTGGAATGTTACCAGGAGGGCACAATCTGCTGGGATGTGACCAGGAGGGGACATCAGACCCCATCCAGGCTGCTCAAACACAGAGAGGGACTCACCTGCCTGGGCTGGTGCCGCTCTGGGCACTGCTCCCGGGGTTGGGGCTGCTGCCGGTGCGGAGGTTTGTACAAGGAACTCTTCAGGTATTTGTACAAGTTGCTCTTCAGGTGCAAGGGGTTGTAAGCAACTTCCACTTCCAAGTTGTTCAGGGCGCTCTGCTTGGAAGAAAGAACTTGAGTTTGCTACAGGATGTGACAGATAGAGGCTGTGGGGTTTGCATGTTTGTGGGTTTTTTTGTTTCTTTTTTAGGGATAGTGTTGTAGATGCTTCAAGCTGCCCTGCAGTGAAAGGTAAAGGGATTTTTTTGGCTGTGCTGCAACCCATAAGGAGCACTCTTAGCTGTGTATTCAACAAGAGGCATCTCCAAACAGATCTTAATGGATTTAAACATTTCCCTTGCAGGATGCAGTTCTACCCTTTCCTATGCCCAGAATCAGCCAACAAGCTGGAGCACCCTTTCTGGGCACTGTCACCCTCAACTCTGCTTCACAAGGCTTCTTCTCCCCACCAGACAAGGAGCATTGCTCCAAAGGACAGGTATTTGCTGTCCATGGAGAAAGCTGTGTGCTGGGAAGGAGTTTTGGAGTGCTCCATCGCACTCCAGCTGTCACTAGACCTTGCCACAGCCATTTCCTCCTCTTGTTATCTGCTGAGGCGATAAGGAGAGCTGATAATGAGTGACTCACCTCGATGGGGCCCCTGACTCGCTCGGGGTGCTCAGCCAGGAGGGCTGGGAAGGCTGAGGGCAGCAGGAGCTCTCTGATGGCCACTGCTTTCACCAGGAGAGTGGCAGAGTCAGAGGGGATGATGACATAATAGGGATGCACCACCACGTTCCAGTTTGGTCCAATGTTCTGGGGCTCGTGCCTGGCCAGGAGCATCCACTTCCTTTTCTAAAGGGCAAAATCCAGGTGTGAACAACAGGCAACAGCCACTTCCTTCAGCACTACCACTGTGGGCTCAGGGCAGGCACAAACTCACACATCAGGGAAGAGAAACTATTCTGCAGCAGGGCTGAGGAGAGCATGGCATTTGGTTTGCTTTTTAGCAAGTCAATTCTTAAGAAAAACACCCAGTTTTTCTTTATGGCTGGTCAGTAACAGCCAATTCTCCACACTCCAAGCCTTGGTGTCCTGGTTTAGGGCAAACTTGGGAGGAAACTTCCAAAGGGGTCCTTCTAGAAAGCAGATTCAAGTGGCTCCCCACCCCCCTCCCCCCCGGTTCAGGAAAAGATTTCCTTGTAGAAAAGTGGAAAAAACTTGTTTATTTAACAAGCAAGGTATTCACAAGCATAAAAAATGAATAATGACTTTTGAATACCACCACCTCAGATTCTCCACTGCTTCTCCTTCTCCCCCTCCTTCACTCTCAGATCTAATTTTGAAGGTGCAAAACTTATTTCTGGGTTAAACAGATGAATGGGGATACAATTCAGCATCATAAATTTGGACACTTAGTTAATTATTTTCACTGTTAAAGTCACAAGTCTAACTCCACCCCTGGTATTTGCACTTCACACGTCCAAACACTCATTTCTGGTAGGTTTGAGGGTCTTCCCTAAGATCTGATGAGCTGTAGCATCTTTCCAGCACATGGAAGGATTCACAATCCCAACTCTGGCCTGTGAGATGAAGCTGCAGCTTTCAAAATGTTTCCTGGTGCAGCCAGACAGATGTTACAAAGTGTGCACTCACGGTTCCTTTTCCTCCCTCCCCATCACACTGCAGTTTTCACCCACTCACCAGCAGACTGTGACACAAAGCATGGAAGCTGTGCTGGTTTGTCTCCAGCTCATCCCAGTCCAGCCGCCAGCAGCTTGTGGGCTTGATGATGAAGGGTAACCCATAGAGTACAGACTCACAGACCCCTTCAGACTTCAGAGCCCTGCCAGGATACAGCTCATGTCACTGTAAGAACAGCTGCACAGCTTAGAAATTACACTGTTTTTTTCCTATAAATAAACCTCAGAGAAGACACTGGAAGGCACCTCTGTGCCATGAAATGCTACCAGGAAAGCAAATTCTTAGGCAAAATCACAGCACTGTGAGGCTTTGCTTGGGCTCTGACATCCCAATTAATTGCTGTGGCCTCATTGGGTAATGAGAGAGCAGAATTACTGCCACAGAACATCTCACTGAAAGAACTTTTGCATGAATGACACCTGTGGTGTCACACTCATTGAGTGCTGTGGTGACACCAGGTGTGACTGTGGGCTGTGCTGTTCCATGAGGGGAAGAGTGATGGAACTGGGTTTTTTTTCACACCAGAATTTGGCTCACCAGCACCACAGGGTGATGTTGGACAGGAAAGTGAAGCTTTTTCTTACACCCTCTCCCAGTTACCCAGTGGGAGACCAGGAGCAGCTCAAGACTCACTTGAGCACCTGGAGTTTGTGCAGAGCTGTGGATGGCCAGGCTGCCACGTGCCAGGGAGAACTGGGATCTGCTGCTCTCCCAGTGCCATCAGCTGTCCCTGAAAGCAGGGCTGGGTCCAGCAGCCTCTCCTGCACATCACACTTCAGGCACACTGGGAGAAGGAGAAATGGTTTAGGTCGCTGGGATTGGCCATGTTTAGCGCATGACATGCTCAAAGCACTTAAAAATTAAGTTTTTTTTGCAACTATTGGGGGAAGGAAAATACTAAAGCCTGACACAAGGCATCAATCTGTCCCCAAGTCCCTCTGCAAAACAGCCTTTATTTAAGTGCAGCTCTCTGTAAGACAGCCTTTATTTAAGTGCAGCTCTGGCACAGACTCTTCATTTTTTGAACACAATTTTTAGGGCAATTCAGCTCTCAAGATCTAAAAAGCTCCTTTTTACCTTGACCATGTGGCTGTAAATTCACATGCCCCTCCAGGCATATTTTTGCTGCACAATAGAAACAATTTCAGCCTCAGCAGCTGTGGCAGCAAAGCAGCAGCTTTCTAAGCCTGATGATTTTCCAAGTTATCCACAGACCTCACCTGGGTCTCTAAATGGGAGGGAAGGTGCCCCCAGGACAATCCTGGGGAACTTTTAAGGATGAGGGATTCAGGAGCTCCTTGAAGAGGAGCAGAAAGGAGAGAAAATGAAATACTTAAGGTGTTCTTGGGTGCAGCAGCGTGGCCAAAACTTCCTGAGGGAAGGAGGAGATGGAGCTGTTCCCTCTCTGTGCCATGGTCATGGAGCCACGTTTTAAACAGCATCTCCAGGCTGATGACATTGTCCTCTACAGTTTGCACCTCGATGTCCATTCCCAGGATTGCCATATCTGCAGAAAAAAGGGAAAAATAGGCTAAAAAGCACCAATATTTTCAGCCATCAAAAAGGTTTCTCTGGTTCCTCATACCCAGCAATAATTAAACTCCTTTGTTGGAGGTGCAAACAAATGTGGTGGGGTGTAGCAACAACTTTTAAGCATGGAGAAATGTAGGGTGGACAGCAAAGTTAGGCAGGGTATAAACAAGACAAACCCACAAAAAAACTCCAAAAGCACTCACAAATAATACCTCAAAGGTGCATCCAGATGAGAAGCTGGCTTGAAGTCCATAAGATAAATAAAAACCAAGTGAGATAAATTAAATAAAGGGGAAAAAAGTAAATCAATTTGCAAATTGCATAAGACATGCAATATAATCACTTGTAAACACAGAAGGTACAGTCTGGCAGCACTAATAGCTTTACCATACAGCCAGGATGTGGAAAGGCTTTCTGAGAAGATGAGTAAATAGCAGAAATAGTTTTTTTTTCCCTCCTCTTGTGTTTACCAGGCCAGCAGCGGGATTAAAAAACAGTGCTATATCCATCTACAATGAGAAATCTTTTGTTTATTTGTCATTTTTTGCAAAAATGACATTTATGCATTAAAAAAAACCCCGAGCAAAACCAAAGAAAACCCCCCAGAAATTATTTCATTTCTAGCTGCCAAATAATCCAGGACTACTGTTAATGATTGTAATTCTTCAAATGCTCTGCAGGACACACTTTTTGACTGTCCCCACCTCCCAGCCTTGAGGAAGAGATTAAGTTGATTGTGTCTCTGCAGCAAAGCAGACTTGACTCCCACTCACAAGAGGAGATCTTTCAGAGTGTCCTTGCTACTAAAACCCTTTCCTTATCATTCACTATGACTGTCCCTGGCTGCCAGGACATTTAATTACTTTTTTTTTTTTTCTTTATTTCTTTTTTTTTAAAGTTGGAAGCTGTTCTCCATGAACTGAGCTGTTCCCACTGGCAGCCCCTTGCCCTGACACTGAGTCTTGCTCCCATTTCCCTGCAGAATTGACTGTTGCAGGCTGATCCTGTTTTGGATGCATTCCCTACAGATTTTAGACTTGGGCTTCTCTCAGGGATGTGCACTGAAGAGGCCATTAACAGCTCAGAAGACAAAGCAGCAGGAAATCCATGTAATTGACTTTTACAAACAGCAAAACACAGCTGACAAGGGGAATGATTTGTGTTTTGGGGCTGGTAAATGCTTTAGTTCTTCCCTCAGTAAATATTTCCCTGTTGTTTTTGTTTTTGGTTTTTTAAATTTTCTCCTCTGTAACAGATATTTAATCACTTACACATCTGCAGCTGGCACAAGACATGACAATTTTAATAGAAATTCACTGCATTCATTAGGAAAAAAAAAAAGGTTGGGTTGCCAACATCTCCTGTGCAATGGATCTCAAACTTCCTGGAGACAAAGAGAAAGGAGCCCTGGGACTAAAAAAGGCATTAATGGTTTATCTGCAGGACTTGGTTTTTGTTTTTATCAAACAGAAATAGCTGGGAGCAGTTATCTCCAGCACATGCAAATATTAACCTTTGTTAGAAAAAGGTCTGGCAAGGCTCAGCTGCTTTCAGGGGGCATGGGAAGAGAAATAATAATAACAACAATAATAATAATAATTATAATAATGATAATTTCTCAGGTTATCAATTACAGACCAGTCCATCCCAAGGCCAGGCATCCTGTTGGTTACTCCCCCAGATTATTCCCACCACTAACCTGGGAATGAGCCTATGGAGAGGGATATCCTGATCCTGCTCTGGATATTAAAAATGTAAGTAGTTTCAAATAACCCCTAAATAAACTGATGGAAGAAATATCCTCATTGAAATGAAGCTTTTGATTAAGTGCTGCATCACAATATTTATTTTCTGGTTCAACCCAGCACTAATCTTGCACTTCCTGTATGCTGGATCTTGCAAATTCAATGCTTTTATTGTAATTTTTTTATAGTAAAATGGATTTTTTTTTTCTGAAACAGAAGAAGGGAGCTCCAATGGGCATCATAAACCAGTTGGTCTCATTTTTTTCAATTATCTGACCTATTCATCCCCTGTTGCTTTTCTTAGAGAACAAATAGTTCATCTACTCAGAAAATTAGAATTTCATCACTTGACATTTCAATGGCCTTCATGTCCACATTTATGTTT
Organism: Sterrhoptilus dennistouni; assembly: GCA_013397095.1. Taxonomy (NCBI): domain Eukaryota; kingdom Metazoa; phylum Chordata; class Aves; order Passeriformes; family Zosteropidae; genus Sterrhoptilus; species Sterrhoptilus dennistouni. Next base: position 381,740 of record VWZU01003749.1, on the reverse strand, counting down.
CCATTCCATTTGCTGGGTGAAAGGACTACCCAAAAAATCCACTTTAAAAAATAATATAGTGAGGTTTTGCATTCCCTAAAGCAGCCCTGTGACAAAAAAGGCACAGAGCATCTCCTCCTCTGTGGAATTGAGCCTTCCAAGGCTCCCCTGCAGCATTCCCAGTCCCTGCTGTGACAATTAAGCAGAATTTTGCTACTGCAACCACAAAAGAGACAAACAATACTCCCTGTCCCTCTGTAAAAAAACAGAAATAACCCCTTTTAATCCTCCCTCCCAGGCTGCACATTGCTGGGAAGAGTTACTGTCACTGACCAAGCCTCTTGATGGTTTTTTTTTTTCTTTGATACAGTTCCTGCTTACTGCTGCTGCTTTTCTCTGTGGGGGTGGCTCAGAGTGTGTTACCCCCATAATTTGATTTTTTTGCTCCTCAATCCCCCAGAGTGGAGCTGTATCACACATGAATTTTAAATAACACCAAGAGCTGAAGAAATACACAAGGTCTGTAAGTTCTGCAAGACCCAGAGAAGTCCTGTGGTACAAACTTCCTCCAGGCACAGCAGTTCCCATGACCTGAGGGACACGAAATGGCCCAAAGGGAAGTGACAAATGTTGGACCAGAGCAAGAACCAGTGGCTGTCGTGCTGCCCAAACCTGTAACTTCCCTAAAAACACCTCCCACTCACCACTGCTGGGCTCCTCTGCTGGCACACACTGCTCCACCTCCTCAGGCTGCAGAAAATCTCTCTTCAGAACCTCAATGACCTGAATCCTTCTCAGGCTCACCAGATCTACGTCTTGTAATTTCTTTTCCAGCAGCTTTACCATTTCTCTGCTGGGCTGGCTGGTCAAAATTGTGATCTGGAACACAAATCAGAGCATGAAGAAACTGCCTCTGCCTCAATTCTCTCTTGAGTGGTTGAGTAGCACTGGTCTCACTATGGAGGGAAGAGAAATCTTGCTGAAATATGAAAAACTTGACATCTATTCAAAAGCAGATTCATAATATTTTGTTTTATTTTCTTTTCTTTTTTTTAGCTTTGGCTCACATTTAAGCCAATATGAAATGGATTGAGAGGTTCACTGGAGGAACATCTACAGGTTTTGTGCTCTGTGCACTTGTGATCACTGAGTCTCTGTGTGTGAAAGGGACTTGTACATTAATTGTAGCTCAAACAGACTAAACTTGGCCTTTTCCCTTGAAAGCTGAATGGGAGTTTTACATATATTTTTAACATATACAGTATATCCTGAAGATATTTCCAAAGAGAGCAGCAGTAGATGATTCCCACTACCCAATTTTGGTCTGATACTGAGAAAAGGAAACAAAAATTCAACCTACTCTGCAGAAAAATAATGCTTGGGGTGGGTGTGGGGAATTGCAATCACTTCAGTATCTGAAACAGAAATAGGCCTTTTCTTGAAACTTTTTTTTTTCCTTTTATAAGGGTAAAACTCCCTCCTGCCTGTCAGTGATCAGAGCCTGTCCCTGCAGCATGTCTTACATCCTCCTTGCAAAGAGAAGTACAATAAAATTGCTTCATCTAGAGGAACAAGGATTGCTTAGGGGAGTAAAAACTCCCTATATCCACGGATTAACTTAATTTTTAATGTACCTTGTTCTTTCAAGTATACTAGAAAATGTCCTGGATTTTGTTGTGTGTCAAAAAAGGTCTTGTCTCAAAAGCATTCTCTGTTTGTTCCAACCCTCAGCTTTAGAGTTAAAACACAAATCACCTTTCAGATGCTCAGGAAAAATACCTTAAAGCCCCAAGAAAAGCAGAAATTCAGCAGCAAAGTTTCCTGGACAGACACTGGGAGTGAGTCTCAATTGTAGCCTGATCACAGCCTGACTCTGTGAGACTCTGGAAAGGTTTAAGGACCTAAACAAAGCAGAAAGACTTGGCAATTTTCACTTGTGGGAATCTCAATTTGTTTTTTATGACTGGCAGGTGGACCCTGAGCCTGGGAAGTCCGAAATGCAAGATTGTTTGGAGCTGATATTTTCTGCTATCCAGAGGAAAACACCATTTCTGTGTGAGTCCTTTCCCCTCAATTACTCCCTGTCCTTTCATGCCAGTTGACACTGCTTAAAAAAAATACTTCCTCCTGTGAACCTTGCTCTGCTTTCTGCACTCATATGTCTGTTCTCATGTGTTATTAGCAGCTTCCCTTCCCTTTCTGCAAAAACACACATTCAGAGCTGAAAGCACAGCCACCAGTGTCCACCAGAATCTATCAGATCCTGGACCAGCTTTCCTTAGAAATGTCCCCTTTTCCACAGGAATCTGTGCAGAGGGATCTGAGGACTTGATGCCTTCCTTCAGGATTTCTGGACAGTGGATCTCTGAAACAGCCAGAGTGTTGAATACATGAAATACAGAAATTTTTCTACATGTTCACTGCACACAAAACACACGTTTATAAACCACGATGATGTGGCATGGCCCTCACTCCCTTTCCCAGCATTTTCTTACCTCAACAGAACTATTTGTGGAGCCTCCTGGTGCTGTGTGCCTGCTGTACTGCTTGAACTGCTGCAATCCATCCTGCACAGCCTGCACCACTCCATTCCCCCCCTGTGGGAAGCAGCCTTCGGCCGGGAGCGAGCGCAGCTCTGAAATGCAGGCTTGAATTCGGGCAAAGTTTTCTCTCACTTGCTGCAAAACAGGGTTCAAGGAGCAGGAAAAGCTGGTGAACAGCATGAAAATACCTCTCCATAGTGTGGAGGAAGGCTGGTGGTCACAGAGATGTCAGCTCACCTGAGCCTCACGAGGAACTCAGAGCTAAGACAGACCCAGCAGCTAATCCGGTACATTGTGGCCACAGAGAAGATATTGAGTGAACTCTACCAAATTTATTTAAAGCAATACAAGACACTGCTGCCAGAGGTCACCTTCCCCACTGAAGAGGCAGCAAGTGAACATTTGAATCGTTTGCTTTAGGTGTGTGGAGCTCTGAGTCACTGAAGCAGCCTGAGCCAAGGGTGGGCTTTCAGTGGGACAGAGTGGGAAGCTGCAAAGGCTCTGCTCAGTCCTAACTCAGTCCCACATTAATTTTTTTTACACTTAAATGCTGATTTCTTATCTTGTCACCATTTTGTTCTGCCCCACAGTTATCTACTTCCATTGTGGCTCCTCTTTCTTTGCCCTGCCTGCCCTTTCCAGGGAAGCTTTATGGTCTGTCCTGCTGGGGAGCCCAGTGGGAACAGAGACCATGAACAAGCACTGAGGAAAGATTAAAACCAGGGTAAGTGTGTGTGACACTTCCCCATGTACTCCCCCCATCTCTATTTTCAGCTCTGGGGCTTTCCTGACTTCACGATTTGGCTAACAAGCACCCTTTAACACAGCTCTGAAAAACACTTTCAGTACAGCAGGTGATGTCTACTATTGGAATGTAACATTAAAAAAAAACAAAACAAAACAAACAAAAAAAAAACCACCCAGGAGAGTGAATACAAAGAATGGCTTGGAAATCATTATAATGATTGTAAAAATGTTTCGCAGTTAAACTTATAATTTGTTCTTGATATATCAGCCAGAACAGAGAAGGGACCTACTTCTATTTAGAGGAAGAAAGGATAAAATACAAGCATGTTCTTCGATCTAGCCAGGAGACTAAATATATTAAGAACCCCCTGATAGATAAAGCAAATAAATGCAAATTAGGAACCAGGTACAGGTTTCACAATGACAATTATTTCATTCAACCACTGGATGAAATTATCAAGAGAAGTACTTGATAACCATCTTGTCTTCAGATCAAAAGTAGATATGGCTTTCTGGAAGGAAATTTTAACGAGACAGGGGTACTTTAGTGAAATATAATAGCCTGTGATATGAACAAAACAAAACAGTGATCTAAGGGCTCCTCTGTCTTAAAAAACTGTGACTATCAAAATGAGGAATTGTTGTTTAAATAAAAAGACAGCTGATCAGGAGCAGCAGTCATAAGATTATCCTTGTCACATTATCTATAACCTTTCCTACAAAATAAACACCACCATTAACCAGAGTTTTCTTGCAGACCACATTTGCTTATTTACTCCTGACCTCTGGTTTTTATTTTTTTTTTCAAGACATGAAGACCTGACAAAACTTTTCAGAATGTTTTCAGCATTGCTGTATAAAGTGGAAGGGTTAATCCTGTGTGTTTACACTGATGTGTAAATGGGAGTGCTCAGTGTGATTGTTTCTAACAGGATGACTTCAAAAATTCTTGTGAACTTTAAGATGCATATTTGTATTCCCAAACTGTTACTGCAGAGCTGCTACTCATTCTCCACCTACATTTTTTTCCTCTGCAGAGCCCTAAATGAGAGCAATATTTGTTCTTACTGACTTAGATCTCTATATTTAAAAATCTGTGTGGATGTGGCACTTAGGAACAGTTAAGTGGTGGATTTGGCAGTGCTGAGTTCAGAATTGGATTCAGTCTTGGAGGACTTTTACAGATAATTCTGTGATTTCACGATGTTTCTCAAATTCAGCACAGATATTTTAACTCTGCACCTTTCCCCTTCAATGTCTAGAACCTCTCACACATTGGTAATATTCGTCCAATGTCCAAATTATTACAGCTGGAGCTGTGTGTGAAAATTCTGACAGAGAGGCAATACAGCAAAAAGCAGCACATGAAAGGTGCAACAGATGCTCCAAAACAGATATTTTAGCAATGAAGAGAACAAAACTTAATTTATCAGGTCCACAGACCAAAAATGACACTCCTCCTTTTAAACTTCATCCTTCCATAAAATTCCCCTTGCCGCGAAATGATCCGTCTGATTTTTTAGCCATCGATTTGTACACAGATTTTTTTAAGATATGAATTTAGATATAAATCACTTTAATTTTTTTAATCCCTGGGCAGCAGCACAGCTTGGGGCATACCGTGAAGGGCAGCAGACACTCCTGCTGGGGCTGCACCACGTAGAGGCTGAGCAGGGGCACCCGGCAGGGCCCTGCCAGGCCACAGGCCAGGCACAGGACATTCTCCAGAGCCTCGGACAGCACGGAGCAAGTGTTGGTCCAGGAAGGGGAGGTGACATCCACCACCAGGATGTGGGATGGCTGCTGGCTGGGGGCTTTGGCAGCAGCAAAAACCCTCCGTGGTTCTGAGGGGAATTTTCTGGAATTCATGGCTTTCCGCACGTGGGTGATGCAACTGAAATAAATAAGAGAGAAATAAATAAAGAACAGCAATGAGTGAGGCTTTCCCAATCACTTGAAAGCAAAGCTCAGTAATAATTTAGACCCCTGTAGCTATAGGACATGAAAAGAATGACACACACCCATCAGGTCATCAGGGCAAAAAGAGAAAAGTTTATTTTTCAACTTTGATTAACATAGATTTTGGACAATGACCAGGGGTTGGAGGGTAAGGTTGCTACTTCTTCAACCACACTGGTCAAACTAAAAGTCTGTCAACTGTCTCTCCTCCAGAGAGGAGTGATAAACAAAAAGAACGTTTTCCAAAAGATCACTTAGTTTACCTGAAAATCTGTGAGAAACTCCACTACAAAAATGCAAACATCAGAAGGCTGAAAAAGATGAGGGCCACAGACCCCTACATCCTTTTTCTCCAAACCAGTTGCTGTCCATACTCTTAATAACTATAATAAACTTAATAAACCCACACAAAACACATGTGGTCAGGAAACAGAAAGTTTTCACTAATAAAAAACGTGGCAGAGGGGCTCTTACAGGTGCAGCTGGAGCAGTTTCAAATGTTGGCAGTGTGGAGCTGTGTGAAGTGATCCCTCAGCCTGGCCCTGGTGCATCCATCAGCTGCTGGAAAGCAAAACTGGGAGCTCCACCTCCTAATTCTGCACTGGCCAGGAGGTTGCACCCAAACCCTGGGGAGAACAGTCCCTGTTCCCTCATCCTCAGCAGCATGAGACAAGTAGCTGGAAAAGCCAAAAGAGGCCAGCAGGATGCAGCAAGAAAATCCTGCATGTCCATGGATTTTACTTTGTGGGTGTGAAGAACCAACTTTTGTCCTTCAGAGTGTCAAAACACCTGGGATGAGCTCCTCCACAGACCTTGAATATGACATTTGTTCCCCATCCCCATCTCCCTTCAGCCTTAAGCACGAAAGCATTTTCCTGTTTAAAATTTTCTTTTTTACTTTGTGAGCAAAAAGCCTTTCTAAAATCCTCTTTTCACTAAATCCATGCAAATCATCCAGTGCTGTTTGTAAAGATAAAGGAAATGCTTCAAAAAAAAAAAAAGTGTTGGTATAACTGCACACACCTTCTCAATATGAACTAGGATAATTTTTTTTTTCTTCCTACAGTTTTCTTCCCAGCAGAATTAGTAAAAGTTTGAAGAAACCCTGAGTTTACACAGTTGGGCTCTGGTGAGAACCCAGGCCTGTCATTTGTGTGGTGTGTTCAGCTCACACAAACAGCTCTTTTATGGTCTCCAAGGAGACAAGATATGCATTTCCTACAGCCTCCAGCACTTTGGAGTAAGAATTTCTGTAAGGTTTGGGAAGAGCAAGAAATGAGTTTCTATCTGGCTGAAGAATCATCAGAAAAAAAAGAAAAAGGAAAATCTGGATTTCTAGAATTCCTCAGGATGCCTGTCAGTACAGGCAAAACAAGAGTGATCACAGACTGAATTTCAAAACTGGGGTTAACACTTCAGAGCTGATGAAAATGCTATAAATACAGATATAGATCATGTAGGTATCTTGCTTTGATTAGTCCTCTGGTATAATTTGATTGCCAAATGAAAAACTGCCAGATACCACTTTAATCAGTGTCTCTCCTGGAGCTTTTCAATTTACAGCAGAGTTTACTCAATTACATCACTGAATCTGGGAATGGACTTGTCTGTCTGAATTTTTTGTGACGAGGCTTCAATGCTACTGAACTCTGTGAGTCTCCAGAGCTTTCTCAAACAAGGAAACAAAACCCATCCTGTCAGAAACCCACAGCAGTTGGGCCTTAGCACTGGTTTCAGAGAGGAAAATGAGCTTTGATGCTGGAGCAGACACTGTTTTCCTCATTTTGAATTAATTCTCTCATTCCTGCCACTCTACGGGAATATTCTTATTTTAAATTGGTTTTGTTAAAATAGATCCCTCATCAGCTCCTTACCAACTGCATTTCATTCCTCCGTAATTGTGGTGTCTTAATTAATCTCTGCTTAGCAATATTAATGCGATTTTTATATCCACTTCTCTGTACAGTATTTGACAATATTTGACCTCTTTTATAGCTCTGGCAAGGCTGGAGAGCAGAGGAATTCCATGGAGGTGGTTGCTGTGGTGAAATGACATCCTCATTTAGGCAGTGGGTGGACTGACAGAGCCCATCCCGAGGGATCCCACCACAATTCCATGAGAATTGTGCAAAACTGCGAGTTCTGGCAGCTGATTTGACACTAAGTTATTGCTCAATAAAACAGAACTCTCCAGGTGTCAGGGCTGGTGATGTGCATTTTGCTCAATGCAAGGAGACACAAATGCTGCAGAAATGGAAAAGGGCAGAGAGGAAACTTCTTTATAGTGAGTGATTTGTGGCTGCTGAGGACATTCTGCAGTTGCACATCAACCTATGTGCTTAGTTTGTTATTAAAAAAACCCACTATTAAATAATATCCAGGTCAAAAAAGGCATAGCACCAAAGCCACTGGTTAAAGAGGATTAAGGACAATTGGTTTAAAAAGGTGCCATTTTCAGAGTAAGCTTCAATAACCCTGGGCAACAGGAATATTCTCATGTGGAAAACAAATCAAGCTGCATAAATGAGTGGGTTTACCAGAGAATAAACTGGCTGTGCAGTGTGGATGGATTCTGGTGAATCCTTTTTTCCACCTAGCCTAGAAAGGAAGGTATTTATTTTAAAAGGTCAGGATAAGCAGAAGAATAAAGACAAAAAAAGCAAAAGAGCTTGCAGAAAATCAAGCTACTGAAAACAAAATTATAAATTATTTCAGGCCTTCTATAATAGAAGGTATTATGTGTTACTCTGTTCATCAGTGCTATAATCAATCATAAATAATTTGCTTTAGGTTTGTGTTTTTATTGACATAAAATCATCAAACCTTAGTGAGAATCGTCATTTTACATCAGTGTTAAAATCACTCATTATAACCTTTATAGGTTTTTGTTTGGTTTTTTTTCTCTCAAAGGAAGAGGAACGATAACATTGTAGGAATTCAGAAAATGAGTAAAAATAATAAAACCTTCACCAGTGTGTGGACAGAGCAGCAGAGCAAGGACAGAATCCCCAGGTGCTCCTGTGGAGGAAGAGCCAACCCAAACCCCACCACGAGAGTTGTGTTATCAGGGGAACCTCGTGCTTGAGTGACAGGCTGGAATTCCCAGAATTAAACTTTATAGGAACTGTAATAACTCTGTGATCAGATTATGGGCATGGCTAATGAAGCCTCAGGGGGCAGGTGCTCCATCTTCCCTGGCATCTTGATTAAGAATCCGGGATGACACCGTGTCAACACACACACACTAACCTGATAAAAACCTGCATAATTCATGGGCAGGACGTGCTGCAGGCAGGGGAATCACCACTGAGGCTTGCAGGGAAAATCCTGGGATACACTCACCTGCTGGAGCAGCCTGGAATTGTCCTCCAGGTCCCTGCATTTCTGTGGCTCCTGAACTCTTCTACCCTGGGTGTGAACCTCAGAGTCTGAAGTTTCAATCTGACTGTGATATTTTCATATTTCCTGTACTGTTTTGGATTGCTTTTTTTTGATTTTTTTTTTTTTTTTAAAGCTTTGGGCAGCAACATTCCCTCACTGGTAGCTGGATCCTGGGAACAAGGGAAGGCAGCACTTGTCCCACAGGAAATCCTGTGGCATGTCCCACCTGGAACATCAGGACGTGCTGTGGAGGTCTCTGCAGGGAGTGGGAGAGCTCTGCTGGGATGTGCTGGGACTGGGAAACCTGTACTGGGATGTACTGGGGCTGGGACAGCTGGACAGGGATTGGGACACCTGTACTGGGCTGCACTGGGATTAGGAAAGCTGTGCAGGGATTGGGACACCTGTACTGGGCTGTACTGGGATTGAGAAAACTGGAAAGGGACAGGGGCAGCTACACTGGGCTGTACAAGGATTGGGACAGCTGTACAGGGATTGGGACACTTGTACTGGGCTGTACTGGGACAGTTGAACAGGGCTGTACAGGACTTGGGAAAGCTGCACTGGGCTGTACAAGGACAGGGACAGCTATACAAGGATTGGGATACCTATACTGGCCTGTACTGGGATTGGGACATCTGTACTGGGGTTGGGACATCTGTACTGGGTGTACTGGGATTGGGACATCCGTCTGTGCCTGAAGGGTGGCCAAGCCCCCAAAGGGTGTCAGAGCAAACCAGCAGCTTTGCTGGGCTCCCTCACAATCCCATTTTGGTTTTCCAGCCCTTACCCCTTGCTGCCATCCATTTTCCCTGCACTGGCCGCTGTGGGAAGGCTGGACGGGGAGGGAAGCACCGGGTCCTTTTCCCTCCAACCTGGGGCCTCGATGGGGCATTTCGGTGCTTCAACTAAAGCAAAACCAGGAATAAACCCCTCTGGGGCATTTCGGTGCTTCAACTAAAGCAAAACCAGGAATAAACCCCTCTGCCTAATCCCTGTTTCTCAAGGTGCACCTTCCACCCCTGAATTGGGTTTTCCCCCCACATTTTCCTTCAGGTTTGCTCCACACCAACAGCGCCCGAGGCTGACCTTGGATTGCATTTAACAGCGGAACTGAGGACCAATTACCAACTTACCACGGGAGCACAGGTGGATGTTTTTCACCTCCCAAACTCCCACACACCCCGGACAAGGCTTTCCTTGAGGAATTTGGGAAGGAACCTCTTTTTCCCTCTGGGGCCGGGCCTCGCCCGCTGCCGCCGCCACCACCACCGCCGCTCCCTCAGCCGGCGGCGCTTCCCGATCCCGGCTCATCCCGGGGCTGTTCCTGTGGGATATGCGGCGATCTGGGCTCGGACCCACCTGGATGGGGCCGTTTTGGGGATCCCTGGAGGGTCCCGGGGGGTCCCGGGTGGGTCCCGGGTGGGTCCCCGGAGGGGCCTCCGCGCATGCGCAGCGAGCCCTTCCCGCGCTTTGGGGATGCTTGAGGGAAACTCTCTTCTCCTTCCCCAAAAAATTGTTCTTTCCCCCAAAATTCGTCCTTTGTGACCTTCCCATAGCACCAGCACTGGTTAAATATTTTTTTATTATTATTTCCACCATCCGATCAAACGTTAATTTTGCAAAAATTAACCCTCAATTAAAGGAGTTGGAAGATGGAGCAGCTGGGATTGGAAATTTATGGCCCTTCAAGGACTCTGGAGGAACCAGGAGATGCAGGAGGGATTAAGGGCTGGAAACTTGGAAAGTCCCAGTCTGAGAAGAAGATGATTAAAGAGCTAAAGAATGTGGGCCAGATGAGAGTGAAAAATCGTTAACTAATAGGGATAGAATGTTAATTAATGAAGAGAATTACGTGACTTAGAAGCAGTGGACATCTGTGGGGCCAGTGCAGCTGGCCAGAGGTCCCTCCTAATTGTGGGACGGCCCAAAAATCCCTCCTTGAAGGGTAACTGATAAAATTTATGTAGATAAAAAATTTAATGGCATCAGTTTGCAGCTGTGCCAGTTCAGTGAATGCAAAAGGAAATCCAGGATTTCTCCAGAGGAAATAGTTTTACTGGATCTATGTAAACAGAGGGAGTATTTTTACTGGATGTATGTGAACAAAGGCACATCTTTTTACTGTAAACTGAGTTATTGAGATTAGGGGTTGTTTTTCCTCTTTATTCTTTACATTTTCACTCTTGACTTCCAACTCCATCGTGGCACAAGGGAAAGGATGAGTAAGGAATCAAAGGGGGCAGGTGGACCCTCAGAAAAAGAGAGTTTACAGCCCCAAAATTGCCTGAAAACTCACAGGAAGTGTGTGTGTAAATACTAAAACTTTAAAAGTTCCTTATCTTTACACATATTAACACCATTAATACAGATAAAAATTGATTTCAAAGCAAAACGCCGTGTCTGCTGTATTATATACAGGATTTGAGGATAGAGGAAAGCGCTGTTTATAGACCCGTAGGGCTTGAAAGGGCAAATATAACTTCTATATTTATAAATTAAAAGAATAAAAGGCTCGGAAAGGTGAGAAAGGATCAACTCCGGGATCGAGGCTTGACTTGAGTCGCTGCTGCCACCGCGTGGTGGAAATGAAGAACTGCACCCCCCTTGACTCAGTGGTATGACAACAAAAAAAACCCCTCCCAAACCCACGCAAAACCCCGTTAAAACCTAACAAAAAACCGAACCAAACCAAACCATAAATCCAACAAAATCCTCCCAAAAAAAGAGCCGAATCCCCGTTCTACCCGGAATTAAAGATGGGATAGAACAAAGGGAGCGGCGCATGCGCAGTGTCTTTCCCCGCTCAGTGCTGCCGCTCAGTGGTGAACTCGTGGTACTGCAAGTTGGCGTTGTCTCCCGTTCCTCGTGAATTTTAGAGGATAAAATGAACATTTTTGGGATAAAATCTGAGTTTTATCTGCGCTGGAGAAAATGAAGATTTTGACGTAAAATTGAGGCGATTAATAGGTGATATTTTGGGGGGTAAAACGGAGGTTATCATAAGGGGACAGGTAGGGAGAATTTGAGGGATAAAACCTCTTAGGGATGGAATGAACATTTTTTGTGAAGTATAGGGAACAGAGAGAACATTTTGAGTTTAAAACCTGGGGTAATGTATAGGAGACAGAGAACACCTTGGAAGGAAAGGTGTCAGTGAACTGGTCATGGAGGCAGGGGTGATGTTTCAGACAGAGATTGAAATCTAGAAATATGCTGATATTAATTTTTAAATGTATATATAAACAAAGCATCTGAAAACACTCCACAGAAGACTATTAAACCTGAGTACTCTTGAAGTCAGGATAAACTGTGACTTTATTTCCTGGTTCTGTAGTTAGGAAATTGCTCAGGTGTCCACAGATTAATTTTTTTATATCCTCTGGCTTTCCTGATTGAAGTAAAAGCATCATTCCCCTCCCTCCCTCCCTTCCATTATTCCAGGGTCAGTATTTACTCTTTTACAGCTGGAATTTGCAGAGGGAATCCTGCCTGGAGTGAGCTCCCAGAACATATTTGAGGGAGGGTGGTTTTTTGTGATCTTCAGGCAGCTCATGGTTTCTGCTGCCTGACAAAAATCCTGGGAAATGAGCTCCTTTTGGGATATTTGGGGAAAAATACAACAGGAAAGGTTAAATGGATGACAGAAATGAGACAGGATGGAACAGCCCTGTGATGGTTTAGCCTTGAAAATGGAAATATTCTTTGGCTTATTCCGTATATTTACTATAATGTTAGAAAAAACCCAACAAATAATCACTGGGAATTGGAGCACTCGACTCCTGCAGTTCCATCTCCAGCCGCGGTTTTGCGAGCAAGGAAATTTCTGCAATTTCCAGGTTTTCCAGCCGGCGTCACTCCCGGGTCAGGCAGAGCCCTCCCAGCCAAGAGGGGATCCAGGAGATGTTTCTGGCTCTATGGAAAGGCAGCAGTTCTTAGTTTTTATAACCTTTATAAATCCAAAAGGTTTTTGGGGTATTTCCTCCCCTTTTTCTCCTTTCCCTGATGCTCTGGGATATCCTGAGTTCCCTGCTCTGCTCCTGTGTCGTGTCACATCCCACATGTGAGTCCTTGAAACATCCCCCCCAAAAAAGGGCAAAACTTCTTTTCATAGTTCAGGAAAAGAAACTTTGGGCTCCATCCTTAATAAGTTCCCACAGCAAACTCGCTAAAGTAAATTTAAATATTGTGTATTTGCAGTGGTCCAAAGGCATTCCGTGAAGAAATGGTTTGGAAGATGTTCCCTGTCTTGGATCTCCAGCTGAACTCTGAGCTCAGTTACCTCTGCAAAGACAAACTTCTGCTCCTAATCCCATCCATCCAGTCAGGACAGCTGAAATTGTGTAGAGCCAAATCTCATTTTCAGACCCTACAAGACCCACCCAGGGAAAAGTATTTGTTTTACAAGTGCCCACCAAAAAAAACCAACCAACCAACCAACCAAACAAACAACAACAAAAAAAAACACCCCAAAAAATAATTAATTGTGGGCTCTGCATCACAAAATCCCTGTGAGCACAGGGGGCTCAAATTTCTCATAATATTTTTGCTGGTTAAATTAGCCAGTTTATGAATTATGGAAAAAGAAATGATTGGCATTGACAGCTGATTCTTTTAAATGCAGTGAAAAAAAAAAATCACTAAAAATACATCTGGAGTTCACCATTCCCCAGTGCTGACTCTGGTGGAGGTTTGAAATGCTGTTAGCAATGGATTGTTTTGCCCCAAATTCCTCATTCTCCATGTATTGCCCTATCTTGTTCCAAAGTATTTATGGTTCCTGGGAACTTGCAGACGTTTTGAAGATGATTTTAAAATAAAGATTTTAAACTTTATGGTATGGATGGGGCATCCTTGAAACCTGACTCCATGGAGAGTTTGGGGACAAGGTTTGACAATGCAGCACAAGGAAGCACAAATTGCTACTTGCTCATGAACAATTTGGTTTAAACACTGAATATTGAAAAAAAACCCCAAAACCACAGAAATCACCCTTATTTTTAAGAGAAATCTGCGTTTCTGCTGGAAATGTGCTGGAGGGGTTGGTCACTCCTGGGTTGGGTCACCTCTGGTTTAGCTTTAGGTGATGAGAGATTTTGGAGAATTCTTCCGCCTTTCTTTTTCCTTGAAAATCGTGTGGGTGTCGTTTAAGGAACACGGTCAGAGGTCACAGGAAATTTCATGGAATGGAATTAAACAAATTAAAATGAAATTTCATGGAATGATACAAAATTTTTGTGCAATGCAATGAAATGAAAATAAAACACAAGGAAATTTTGTGGGATGAAACAAAATAGAATTTCAGAATTTCATTTTGTGACAGGAAATTTCTTTTTGTTTCATGGAATTAAATGAAATTAATAGCAATTTCATGAAATGAAATTTTGTGGAGTGAAACAAAATGAAATAAAATAATTTTTTAAGTGTCATTCTATTTCATGAAATGGAATGAAATTGCATGGGATGAAGGGAAATGAAACAGAATTTCATGGAATGGAACAAATTTTTTTTGTGTGAACCAAGTGAAGTGAAATGAAATTTCATGGAATGAAATGAAATTTTGAAATGAGGCTGCACTGCTTCTGCCTGAAGGTGAGGGCTGAGCTTAAATTTTCAGTTTTAAGAAGTTTTTAAAGGGTTTAAAGAAGAAGAAATTCCTTCCTGTGAGGGTGGGGAGGCCCTGGCACAGGGTGACCAGAGAAGCTGTGGCTGCCCCTGGATCCCTGGAAGTGTCCAAGGCCAGGCTGGACAGGGCTTGGAGGATCCTGGGATGGTGGAAGTTGTCCCTGCCCATGGCAGGGCTGGAACTGGGTGGGATTTGAGGTCTCTTCCATCCCAAATCATTCCCTGATTCTCTGATGTGTGCACGTGTTCATGCTTCCATGCCCAAGTGATTTCATTATCCCTGTAGCTAATTAAGAGCTTGTTTGTGTCACTTTATTTCAGACACAGCCAATTCACCTCTACCAGTTGATTTTTCCCCTCATTTTTGTGCCTGGCTAACTCAGAACAGCTCTGATCCCATTAACTTCATGCTCCATGTACCTGGAGAAGATAATGAAATTACACCAAGGGATTTAACCTGCTCAGCATTAAATACTGGGAACTGCAGCTCTTCCTGTTAGAAGAACCAGGAAATGAACAAGAAAACAAACAGGAAAATAAAGATATTAAGCAGGCAGCACATTCCTTATTCTGATGTACCCCATGGAGCCTGGCTTAAGGGTAACCCTCTGGATAAATTGAATTAGAAACTCCCCTGTGCCAGATCAGTGTTTGTGCATATAAATCACATATTCCCTTTTCCACTGGAATATCACCATCTGTGTCCTGGGCTGAGCCTGGTGCCTTCCAATGGGTGACATTCATGGATGTCTTTGGAGAAACAGTGACTTGTTTTCTGCCTCCCCTAGAGACAGACTTCCAGGTGAGAGCAGAACCCCTCAAAGACCAGGGTTAATTCTGTTCAGTGCTGGACTCCTCTGAGACAAGGACTTTGCACACTGCAGTAATTTCCAATTTGCCACGGAGAGAAACTCTGGCTCTCCTCCCATGGGAAGAGCCCGTCGGATCCTGGGCAGGACTTTGTGCAGCACGTGCAGCCTCTGACCCTAATCAGGGCTGTGATTTATGGGATCATGTAAGTCCCCTGATTTACTGAGCATCTGTCTGGGAGCTCCTTACAGACCCTGCACTTCAGGGCTGCCTCCCGTTGCCTTCACACAGGATTTACCAGCCTGGGGTGAGCTGGCTCTAATAAAGGGGGCAAAAGGTTTGGAAATCACAGTCAAACATGATGGATGGATGGATGGATGGATGGATGGATGGATGGATGGATGGATGGATGGATGGATGGAAAGCTCAGCTTCTCTGAGCTTTCATGGTTATCCCAAATTCATGCCTTTAAGAGCAACGCTCATAAAAATAACAAACAATGTCTCCATGTGGATGTAATTAAAATCCAAGCATGAACACACAATTATGTGTGAAACTCGTTTCTTCAGCTTCCAAGCCCCACGAGGCCAGCCTTTAGGTCTGAGTTTCAATGCTGATTCACTGTGTCTCGAGTGCCTGGCAGGTTGTTATTAATTTTAATGACTTCTGTTTTCCGGCAGGAGGCCTGCACTGGTGCTGGCAGTGGTGATCGTGGCCTGCAGCAGGCTGGGTGTAATTGGTGTGCAGATCCTGGCAGCAGAGGAGGAGGGGAAATGCATGGACAGATGACAAAAACCAAGCAGAAAAAGCTGACTGAGCCTGCAGGAGGAAGCAGCTCTGTGAATACTCTCTCTGTGAATTCTTCCTTTTCAAATTGTTCTAAGCCCCATCCAACCTGGCCTTGAGTACTTCCAGGGATGTAGTTTCCTGTAAAAATCCTGTAATTGTCTGTGCATATTTCTGAGCAAGAGCTTCCTGCAGGTAAAATAATCCCTCAGGTTGATTCTTTTGGATCATCAGTGTTGGTTTTTATCCCTTTCCTGTTGGTCCTGACAGCTGGGGGAAGGAGTGATCCCACAGGCTGTGATGGAGCAATGGCTTCTTGTCACTACACATTGCACTTGGAGCTTCTCCTCCAGGTTTGTGGCTCCCCATTTTGGCCAGAAATGCCACTTCTCCTGCAGCTTTCAAGCAGCTGGGGACTCCTGTCACAAATGTTGTGGTCACTCCCAGAGATCCTGGGATAATACCTGGACCTGGGAATTCCTTTTGCAGGCATGAAATATCCCTGTGTGACCCTTCCAGGACAGAGACCCTCCTTTGCTCTGGTCTCAGGGCTCTTTTCTCCCTCTGGCTGTATTTTCTGCTGCAGGGGAAAGCAAATTCCACGTTTTGCCTGGATGTAGAGCAAAGGGACAGCAGGAGCCAGCAAAGCTCTGCAGACTCAGAAGAAGAACCTGCTGCAATTAAAATCAGGACCATGGTGGTAATATTTCCTACTTCCTCAGCTCAACAACAGCCACAGGAGGCAAAGGAACAGCCAGGATACATTTTTTTCTTTGCCTTTTCACCTTTTTTTTCGGTGTTTTTTGCCTCCTGGTGCAAGTGAAGCAAGCACAGCTCTCACAACAAAGACATGAGAGATGGAAACCTCAGCTCATGAGGTTTCCAGCCTCAAATATTTCATGTTATTTGATAGCAAATTTGACATTGATGCTTTTAGAAACCAGGAGTTTGCCTACCACTGCACAGACAACTGCACCTACAGAGAAAGGTTTTTTTAAAAAAAATTCAAAGAGTGGGAGGTAAAAACCTTCCTGGGGCAGAGAATTTCCTGTATGAGCAGAGATTTCTCAGGTGTGTAAATATTTCTGAGTGTCATTTAAGTTAATAATGATGTGATATATTTAATCATGGACTATCCTGAGCTGGAACAGACCCACCAGGATCACTTAAGGAGTAAACAGACCCAGCTGAAGTGAAGGTTTTGCACATGAATGGGCACTTGATTCTCACCCTGCTGACTTCTCAGCTCCTCATCTGCCCTTTCCTGTGCTTTGGCTGAATCTTCTTCAGGTCATAAACGTGGTCAAGGAATGACTGAACACCAGCTCTAAATCTCCTGATATTTAAAACGTGCATCCCCCAGTGGTGTGGGATTTTTGCTTGATATTTTTGTCCATTCTTGGACATATTTTTCCTGTGGCTTTATTTATTTATTTATTTATTTATTTATTTTTTAACTACAATGAGAGTTTTCTAACTGCTTTTGAATCCCAGGAGGAATGGGATGATGCTCTTTCTGCCTGATTGGAGCAAGGTCTACATTGCAATTACAGCTCTACCAACCTGCCCCTTGGACAGTTTGAACTCATCTGCATCAGTATCTTAAAAAAGGGCTGCTGGGTCTTCTTTTTTTGCATTTTATGATGGGATAAGTGAAATGAGACATCAGGAGTGAAACCCAAACCAGCTCTGCCTGAGCTCCCTACCAGCGAGATCTTCCAACAGGAAATTTGAAAGAACAGATATATGGAAGAAATATTTGATGATGAGAGTGGTGAAGCCCTGGGACAGGTATTCCCAGAGAAGCTGTGGCTGCCTGTCCTTGGTTGCAGTGTAGGATGTACACAAAGTATTTATTCTATCACCATCTTCATGAGCTGTTGGAACCAGGTGGGGCAGTGTTTTCCCAGGCCCCTTCCTTTGGGCTCTTCTGCCAATGGCCCATCAATGCCTTGCCCATGACTCACAGGTAACTCCCTCCAGGAGTTATCTCTGGTTAATGGGACATCAAGGACCCACTTCACGAGTCATCATCCCATTGTGAGATGCTCCACCCAGGGGGAGGAGCCAAGCATTCCCACCTGGATATAATCTGGGATTTGGGACAGNNTTTATTTTATTTTATTTTATTTTATTTTATTTTATTTTACCTTTTTACCTTTCTTATTAAATTGTATTTCTGATTGGAGCCTCTCACTCATTTTGCTTTCAAACCACGACACTGCCACATCCCTGGAAGTGTCCAAGGCCAGGTTGGATGGGACTTGGAGCAACCTGGGCTAGTGGAAGGTGTGTCCCTGCCCATGGCAGATGTCGGAACAGATGTTTTTTAAGGTCTCATCATATCATTTCATGATTCCATGATTCTAATTGTAAACACACTCTTTCTGACGAAAGAAAAATAGGATGTTTCCCCCATTTCCTTTCCAATATTTCGCATCCTTTCGCCTTCAGAGCAGCTCAGCGCCGGGAGGCGGCGGCAGGAGGCGGTGGGGCCGTGCCTTGGGAGCGCTGGCTAATGAGATCAGTGGTTTGCTTTCATTTAATGGGCTGCCGGAGGCCGTGGTGTAAAAACCCCGGCCCCTTTTGTTTCAGCTGTAAATTGGCATTTAACTCGACAGCTCCGCTCCTATTGTTCGCCGTGAAAAGATGGGGCAAGGTAAAGGATGAGATGAAAAGCTCGGGGTGACACAAGGGAGAAAGGCAGACACGGTCAAAGTCAAGGTCAGAGACGGGAGATTCCCCACGCCCTTCTCCTGACAATAGGGCAATTTATTTCTGTTCCCTGTGGGTGGAAGACACTTTTATATCCTAATTTTAGCTTCCTTTTAGCTGGTAAACAGGGAATATTATCGCACTGGCAAGAAGCGGAATCGCATCCACACAACCCCCGCTTGAAGATGCTTTTAATCCAATGTTCAACATTTCTTCCTCAGTTATTATTTTACAGTTAGGCAAACCAGCAGCAATCAAATCTCATTTTGTATCCCCAGCCCTTTCCTTGTTTGATTGTGTTGCCAGCACAACACAGAGGAGCAGGAAAAAAATGAAGAGAGCATCAACACGAGGGGCTTTGTGGACGTTCCTGCAGATGCTCTCCCAGCGATTATCCCGGGCGGCTTCACCCCTCCTCCTTTTTTTTTTTTTTTTTTTTTTTTTTTTTTTTTTTTTTTAGCTCTTGTCTCGCTTTTACGCAGTGCCCTCCTCTGCATAAAGACTCCAAACCTCTCCCAGCTGGTCGGGGAAGAGTTTGTGGTCATTGTCCCCAGCTCTGTCAGCGTCGTGGCCGTGCCAGGCGAGCACCACGATCCTCCTCCCCCTCGCCCAGCGCTCTTCAGAGAACAGAGAATATTTCACAGATATTTTGCAGGCAGAAATTTGGCCATTTCCTTGACTCTGGCTCAAGACTGGAGATAATTTCTAATTATCTGGGATTGGGACTTAAGTGTCCGTTTTTGCGCAGGGAGAGGACAGATTTCCCTATTTATTTATTTTTTATTTTTTTATTCTAGGAAAATAGCTTTTCCTTTGTCTCCCACAGAACAAAGAAACATGAACACACGATTTAAACAGTGAGGGCTGTGATGGGCTGAGCCCATCCCCAGAGTGAAGGCACTGCCTTTAATGGGGTTACACGCAGCAGAAATAAATTTGGCTGGAAGTCTGTAATCACTGCCTGAATTAATGGGGGAAAAAAAAAAAAGAGGGGGGGTTCTTTGGAGCAGACTGAATAGCCCAGCTGCAGCAATTATCTCGTCACTCATCAGAATGACGATGAAATTAGTTCCAGATATAAAACCAGGCAGCAAAGGCGAGACACCCACCAGGGATTTATTTCCCAGTTAAGGACACTGGGGGTTGCATTTCCACCCATGCTGGTGCCACACACTCATGGCTCACTGAGGGTTTAAGAGAGATAAGGACCTGGATGTCAGTTTGTGCAATTTCATTCATTTTTTTCAGGGATTTGACACAGTTTTGTCCCAAATCACTTCCCCTGTTCTGCCTTTGAAAGTTTCCAGTGTGGCTGAGCTTTTTCGTGGTCACAGCTGGGGATGAAGGGAGCAGCACCCTCACACCTACAGTGACTTACAGAGATACTTATCCATCTGTTGGGAACTCAGATCTCTCTTGGGGTTTCTAGGTGGCTGATTTGGTTCTTGGGAAAGCCAAACATGAGACTTTTTGGCTGGACATGCCCCAGCCATGTTGACCCCCAGAATCCCCCTGTGCTGAGCTGATCCCTCAGTGTGGGCAGCAGGAAAGGGTGGATTCTGCCCCTGTGCCCTTCTCAGGTGAGACCCCACCTGCAGAGCTGCCCCAGCTCTGGGGCCAACAGCAGAAGGATTTGGAGCTGCTGGAGCAAATCCAGAGGAGGCCATGGAGCTGCTCCAAGAGCTGGAGCCCCTCTGCTCTGGAGCCAGGCTGGGAGAGTTGGGAATGTTCCCCTGGAGAAGGGAAGGCTCCAGGGAGAGCTCAGAGCCTGTTCCAGAGCCTAAAGGGGCTCCAGAAGAGGGGGTGGGGACAAGGGATAGAGGGACAGGACACAGGGAATTGCTTCCCACTAGGAGAGCAGGGTTAGATTGATAGGAGGGAGGAATTCTTCCCTGTCAGAGTGGTGAAGCCCTGGCACATTGGAATATCTCATTCCAACCCCTGCCTCATTCCAACCTTCCACCATCCCAAGTTGCTCCAAGCCACGTCCAACCTGGCCTTGGACACTTCCAGGGCTGGGGAATTCACAACCTTTCTGGGCAACCTGATCAACTGATACCACAAATCTCCCTGCCGTGTTCAGTACAAGCATCAGCAGCTCCAGGCCTAAAATAAGTCAATAAATGCTGCATTCACTGCTTTGGGGGACTTCAGCTGGTGCACACACGCTGGCAATTGGTACATCAGATACAGCTGCATTGGATGGTGGGCAAAAAAGAGACTGGCACATTTTCAATATCTGCAGGAAGGACATTTAAAAAAAAATTATAATAGCCTCAGTTGACTCACTGCACTCTCCCATTGAAGGAGGTTCACAAGACGCTGGGAAGAACAGCCTGTGATTTATTTAAAGAGGGCTTTTTCCCCCCTTCTCCTCCTGGTACTCAGAGGCACGCAGAGCTTTTACTTCAATGAAAGCCATGATTGCAGTTTGGCTTGTGTGCCCTGCATCCCTCTGTGAGCAGCTCCCAGGCACCACTTTGTGCATTGTCCTCGCAGGCGGCGAGTGGGGCCACGTAAATAACCCAGCTGCTGCCACCGGCTGTCACACAGGACTTCCAGGAAAGGGCTGACAACGCCCCCTTCCCCGAGGAAAGCTGGTGAGTGTGAACCTCAGCGGTGGGAAAACCACTTGGGAAGAGGCTGCCCAGCTGGCTCAGTGCTGAGTTTCTCCGGGAACAGGAAAACCGGCCTCCTCCATCGCATTGTCACAGTCACAGTCACAACCAGTGACCTCAGTGACAGCCACAATTCCGTGGTTTTGTGAGATTTCAGGAGGTGGATCCTTGTCTTTGGGGTTAAATACAAAGAGACACCACTAGCAGAAAGTCTTCTCAGCCTTTTCCCAGCTGGCAGAACTCTGGGAAGCTCTCTGTGCCTTGTGCAGAGAATATTTTAATCTCTGCTTGCTGTTATTAGTGTTATCGCTGCTAATGGTAATCGATAAATTAAGGGCTGTGGGATTCCCCGCTGAGATATTGCTCAGCTGAGTCTTAGCACTTTGCAAACACCCGCTGGGAAAGCCATTCCTGCTGGAGCCGGCTGGGAGAGCCCTGGGGGAGATAGAGAGTTGTAAATCACCATCTTGTAGAGGCTGGTGCTGGTTTAGTGCGAAGGATAAAGAGCCCACAAAGGCTTTTGTGCTGAGGGTTGGAGTGACACAATTCCTGCCCATGCCCAAAGGATGAGAAATCAGGGATGCTGTCCTTATCAAATCAGGATTTATTCTTGTGAAGAGCCCAGGATCTTTGAATTTGGCCCACAGCGTGTGCAACAACATGGTGAGGAAACAGCCTCAGGTTGCTCTAGGGTGGGTTAGATTGGATATTAGGGAAAATTTCTTCATGGAAAGTGTTGTCCAGTCCTGGCAGCCCAGGGCAGGGGTGGAATCACTATTCTTGGGGGGATTTAAAAGCTGTAGGGATATGGCATTTGAGGACATGGTTTAGTGGTGAACATGGTGGTGAGTTAATCCTTGGACTTTGTGATTTTAGAGGTCTTTTCCAACCTCAATGGTTCTATGATTTGATTCTCTGAAATCATCCCCTGCCCAAGTGCTTCTTGCTTGTCCCACAGCACAGACCAGTGACTCTCCCTGCAGTAATTTGGGGGAAAAAAACTGATAGGAGCCACAAAAAGGGGCTGGAGTGATGCAAGATTTGAAGTTTCTTGAGTCATGGAGAAGGAGCTCCAGCAAAGCCTGACCCCTCCAACACTCAGCACTCAGTCTCTCAGCAGAAAGCAGCCAAAAAAGGAGATTTTGGGCTCTCAGTTCCTAAGATGTGGGGCCAAAACAGAGCTCACAGGAGCCTCTGCAGTTGTCCATGCCTCTGCTGTGGCTTCCCAGGAAACTCTTCACAGTGGGGTCTTACTTCTAGAGCTCCCTTAAGTTCTGTGAAGAATTTTAGCTCATGAAACTCAGCAAGGGCTGCTGGCCAATCCTGGAATGGAGCTCTCTTGGATCCTGTAGCCAGCTCTCTTTTCCAGTGGTGATTTCCCCAGCATGTTAAGCAACAGGTTGGAGCGCTTCCCTTCCCAGCTGTCCTAGACAGGGAGAGAAGATTTTATTACTAACCCCAGATTTACGGCTCGTTGTGCCTGTGTGCTCTTCCAAGCTGTGTATTTCACAAGGATAATTGGGAAGGGGGGAAGCTCTCCACAGCTTTCCTTCTTAAGGCTTCATTAAATGAGCTGCTCTGTTTTTTTTGCCTGTAGCTGTGAAAACACCGTGTGCCAAGGGGCGACAAATCGTCCAAATGCAACGCTTTTCTGTGTGCATTTCCTCCCAAATCTTTGCAACTGGATATTGGATCTGCAGAGGATCCTTTTGTGGTGGCCTCCAGGCTGACCTGCTTGGAGCAAGCCATAAAAATGAGCCGTGTTCCTCTAATTTGTCTTGGTAGCTGGAGGGATGTGGTGGCTCACGAGCCAGGAATGCTGCCACGCAGAGAGGCCTTGCTGAGCACATCCCAGTCTGCCTCTGGTAGAACTCCAGGATCCATGCCGAGCATCAAATCCATGATTAAATGGCTCCGGGGGACACAATGCATTCGTCCCCATCCATCACTGAACAAAACCCCGGAGCTGAGCCTGGCGCGGTGCTCTGGCTGCTGGCTTTGTCCCAATTTTGTCCCTGCTGCTTCCCACAGCCCCTCCACCAAACTGTGAGCTCAGCCTTCGTCCCTCTGGATGGAAGAGGAGGATGGAGTGCTGCTGGTTGTAATTATCATCACCTTTGTTTTCATGGATGAGTGAAAATGAGTTTAATTTCAGTTTCTGCAGAGGGTGAAAGGAACCTCTGCTCGCCGTTTGTTGACCACACTCCTGGATTTCCACTGGGCTAGCCAAATCTGAAGGAAAAAAGAGAAATCTTTCCAAGTGATCTCATTGTTGTTTCCTTCCCCCTGGAGCCAACAAACAGAGTGCACAGTGAAGTGGTCAGCAAGGTACCAATCCATCGGATATCCGGAAAATGCTGCAGGGAACCTGCCCAGGAGCTGCATTTTGCCATGAACGAGGCTCAAAAGGAGATTAGAAGGCCGTGGGGAAATCAGTGATGGAGCCTGAGGACATAAATGTTCTTCTTTGGACAAAAAGGAGGGATTCAGATGATTTAGGCCCCTGATCTCACTGCAGTGCTGGTGGTTCCCTCCCCTTGCAAAGGATGTGGGAAGCACTGGAATGAACATGGAGGTGGATGGGAAGCTCTTGGAGATGAATCAGCAGCATGAAAAGCCTACTTAAATGAAATGCTGACAAAAGGAGATGAAAAGCTTAGATGGATTTTCCTTTCCTGACATCCCCGGCATTCTCAGCTTACATTGCTGAGACAGAAACCATTGCAAGCAGAAAACAGGGAGTCCGGGAATGCAAAATTCCTGCTAAGGAGAAATTCTGGCTGATTGCTGGGAAAAATGCTAGGTGAAAGATGAAGGGAAATGGTCTTAGAGAGAAAGAGCTTCTGCAGGTCTGTTTGGAAGAGGAAAACCAGGAGAAATTTTCATGGCTCATTCATTACAAGGGCCTGGAGCACCAGGAGAAGGGGAATGGCTTCACACTGACAGAGGGGACATTTAGGTGCAATATTGGGAAGAAATTCTTTGCTGTGAGGGTGCTGAGGCCTTGGCACAGGTTGCCCAGAGAAGCTGTGGCTCTGCTCATAGCAGGGAGGTGGAACCAAGATCATCTTTAAGGTGTCTTCCATCCCAAACAATTCTGGAATTCTATGTTCCGTATCCTCATAGAAACCCTAACAATTCTGCAGTATGATGCAATGGAGTTACAGTGAACAGAAGCATCCTGGCCAATTTACTTTCTTAATAACCTCCTTAGGAGGAGCCCAGAGCTCTCCAGGACTACCAGCTGAGGAGCTCTGCCCAACATGGAGAAGCTTGGAGATGCTTTTCCCTTGCACATCCAGCCTTTGAAGACTCTGCACTGCCTGAAGTCGCAGCCTCTCCCCAGGCCAACAGGCAGAGACTTGAGAGTGAGCTGGGGAGCTGCAAAATCAGATGGTGCTGGCTTAAATCAGGTTTTAAGCAGTGTATCCTCAGGCGGTGTTGAGAGGAGGCTCCTGGAAGGGCGAAGCACAATGAAGGGAGGGATTTGAGCTCCGGAGGAAGCGGGATGGGAGAGGTGGGAAGTTGTTCCTGGAGATAACGAGATGCAGGGGAGGCCACACAGCAAATGCTGTAGGGCCTGGCTTCCTTTGCTCATCTGAAGCTCAAAAACTGGGAAAAAGAAAAATCAGTGTGGGGCTGGTTGGCTCCAGGAGGATGTGGCCACACACCTGGAATGATGAGGGTGGGTAGGTGGAGGCTGTGGGCAAGCAGTGGGAGAGGAGCAGATACCAGGGATATCTTTGTGGTTTGGGGTACCAAGGAGGTTCCCAGGGAAGTTTCAGTGTCTCCATCCCTGGATGTTTTCAGGAGCAAACTGAAGACAGCCCAGAGCAACCTGGTCTGACCTCATGCTATGAGCAGGAGGTTGGACTAGAGATGTCCTGAGATCCCTTTCAACCTGAATTTCCCTCTGATCCTAAGCCGTATCCAGACTGTTCCTTCTTTTGAAGAACCTTTCCAAAGCATCTGGAGTGTCAGGGAAGAACACCAGCACGCCACTCCAGACAGCAATTCCCTAATATTTTTGCATACCAAATCCCATGTTGGTAAATCTGATATGGCCAAACAAGATGGTCTTCAAGTCCTTTCCAACCCAAGTTATTCCATGATCCTACAGCACCTGGAGATGTCCCAAAACATGTTGAAATGAAGAAGCCATGACATTCAATTATTCTCAGGGACAGTGGGTCGTTTACCCATCTGGCAGCAAACATCTCTTTGCTCCATCAACTGTTGGAAAAGCCAAAAGGAACTTCAAGAGTGACCACCACCAGCACCAAATTCCCCCCTTGCATGGAGCCAGTTTCTGAAAAAAATCCTTTCCACTTCCTGGTCACCCTCAGCCCCCTCTATTTCTTAGCCAAAGAGCAGTGGCTATAACAAAACAAGTCTGGGTAACTCAGGGTCAGCACTGCTATTTTTTGACACGTTTCCTGTGCTTGCAGGATCTTGGTGTGTTGTGTCTCCATCACCTCCTGCATCTCCACCCTGTGTTTGATGGGTGTGTGGTGCCAGATTCAGGGTGGTATAAACAAGCAGATCTCAGCTTGTTGAAGTAACTCACTCTTTTATTTTCTTTGACCTGGGGGCTGCTTTTTTTGCGGTAAGAATAAAACAATAATTTCAGGGCAGAGGAAATTTTAATACCTCTCCTCCCAAAATAGCACTAGAGAAGAATTAAGATCTTCTAGCCTGAAGAACTTGGACTGATGGAGTAGGAGGGTTTTTATTGCAATCATCATTTATTACTTAATTTTCTCTCCCCAGGTAAAAGTGGGAAACTTTTTCAAATGGTCTCGTTTTATCCCTTTCCGATGCTATTCATAAATTTTTCAGTAAGAGCTCTGTAGGCAGCAAGTTCATTCTCTGAATGAACATCCATTGCCTGGAGGGTGGACTCCTCTGAAACAGTCATGGGATCCCATAAATACAACAGGATCCCATAAATCTGAGCAAAAAGGAAGGAAAATAATTCTTATGAAGCACAGCAGGGACTAGCTTGTTTGTTTACCATGCAAGTACAGCATAATTCATGTTTTCTGTCCAAGAAATTGGAATTATTTCCTTAAAAGTGCTGTTAGAGTAGGAAAATAGCTCCTTGATGCTACAGAGGGATAAGGAAAAAGCAAATTGAAAACCCTAAAAGATGGATCCTTGGCTCTTAGCATGCTGAAAGTGGGATATGTGAGTCATAAAGCTTTTCTGCTAGGTTTTATTTGGAGCTGCTGACTCTGGTTTTATTTCTGGGGTTTCCTTTGCCTAGCTGAACACCAGGGGTGGAGACAGGTCTTCCTGGGGTTCCACCATCCTGGGAAGTCCTGCAGGATGGCTCATGGATGGTTCCTTGGTGTGCACCAGGACATCAGAGCCACTCCACGTTCCCAGCAGCCAATGTTTTCCACGGGGAAGGGTTGTGCAGGTCCCAGTAGCATGGGATGTATCCATCAAGTTTTAAATAAGATTGAGCCTCCAGCCTCTATGAGCAACCCTCAGCCCAGGGTGGGAAATTCAGGCATTCCTCATGGATGGGGGAATAAAGGACCTCTCCAGGTGCACATCTCAGGGTGAACAGCTAATTTTGGCCACTCTGTGTGTACAGCATTGTTTTCTCCAGCAGGGATTTGCTAAAAATAAACAGGTATCCGTGGAAGAGGGTTTGAAGGCAGTTGTTTCCATGGGCAGATGCCAATGCTGAGGTACCCAAGCTGAAAACACAGTGAGGAACAGCCCTACCAGGTCACACAATGAGACTCAACCCAGATCTGGTGTTTGCTTTTGGGCAAGATCTAGGCCAGGAGGACCCACCAAGGAGCATCATCAGCAGCTTTCCCTCTCTTTCCAAACCACTCTGCTCCCTCTTCCTCTCTTTGGGAATTGTTGTGGGTTTCATTCAGCTTTTCCAGCCCTCAAAACATGCAACAATAATGGGACAACGAAGCTCAGGAAGCTGGAGAGCAGGAACAATAGCTGATGTCACGTTCTTTCCCCTTCCACAACTCTCCTTCTCCAGGAAGCCTGACCTCTCTGTTGGGTGCTTTCCAAGTTATTGACCTGATTTTTTATCCCAAGGGAACTACAAGGCTGCAGGTCACAGCCTGGTGCGATGCACCAATGGTGTGAAATGTCTCCCCTTGTTGGCTAAAAGAGTCTGGGGGGCAAAATGCCCCTAAATCCTGTCCTGGGAAGATCTCTTCTCCATCTCCTCTCCCACCACAGCCTTGCTGTGCTCCTGGGACTTTGGACTCCCTGGGCAGGCTCATGGGGATGAAGAGGAGATGGAAGGAGCCAACACAGCACCCAGATGTTAAGGATGGTGCCTGTTGCAGGGGAAGGATGTGCTGTCAGCACGTCTCCTTCCTTATGTGAGTGTTGGATGTGGAGGGGGCTTGGGAAAATGGTGGTTCACAGACTGGGGTGGGACAACCAGCAGGAGCTCTGCAGGAGACTGTCCCACTCAGCAAATGACAAGAGAAGCAGGAGGGATACATTTCAGGAGCCTTCTAGAGGGAAGCCAAGGCTTTTGAGCAATCCTATCCACTTTTCCTTCCAGGCCTTCAGCTCCCATTGCTGATGCTGCCTTAGCAAGCTCAAAGCATGTCCAGGGGCTCAAAAAGCAGGGAGAGTTTGAGATTGGGATGGTGCCAACTCCTTGTCAGCACAACCTGAGCAGTGGGGACGTGTCCATACATGGAACCATCAGAACTTTATCAAGACCAGCTAAAACGCTTCCCAGTGGCTGCAGGGCAGCTGGGCCATGGTCCAGCATATTTATTTATCTTGTCTTTGCTCTGTGGCAGTGAGCAAAGTCCGATTTGGCTTTTGGGGAAAAGAGGAAAGGACACTTTGGAACGTGTTCTCACCTGCACCAGGTTAAAAGCGAGGTGGGAGTGAGAGTCCCTGAGTGCTCCCCATTGGATCGGGGTCCTTTGGGAAGGGAAAAGGAGTTTGCTCTGAGCAGCCCTATGTCTCCATCACACCCCAAAGCTGCAGGTTTTGGGCTTCACGCTGCTCTTGGCAAATACCGGTGTAATTAAAATAAGATGCAGACAAGGGGTTTTATCTCACTCTCCACTGGGGATGAGGAGCCAGGGTGATTAACAGGGATGGACACGATGCAGGGAGCTCCTCACAGATTAGCACTGGGGGATGGGGATTAACGTTCTGGGGGGGAATGAGAACCTCCACAGCAAATTCAGTTTTCCTTACCACTTACACAACCTCTTGTCATGCCACAGGCACAGGCTTCCTCCCCCTGGGGTTGGATGGGGAGGCAGGAGGATGTAGGAGGATGCAGGAGGATGCAGGAGAAGCAGAATGTGTTCCCCTCAGCTGAGGGATGTGTGATTAATGGGTTTCGAGCCATGTGCCCCTTGCTGTTCATTAAAGCCTGGCTCCAGATCCTTCCCTGAGTTATGATGACCTCAGTCCTTTATAGATCCTTGGAGGTTTTCTGTGCAGGACCTCAAACCCCTGCTCCTGCTCCCTGCAAGCTGGGGGCACTGGCTCAGTTTTTGGCAATGGTGCCACATCAGTAAAATTGGAAAAGACAGACTGGGAAAGGCCAGACAAGGCTGGAATCTCTGGGCTGAGCAGGATAAGGCAGAGGAGGCAAAACTCCTTGAATTTCTGGTGTAAAGAGAATAAAGCGAATCTGTAAGGATGGTTGTGCTGGTACTAGGACACAGCCAGCACAGAGAGGTGCTGATGGGAAAGAGAGGCTATTTTTTGGGGATAACAAGAAAAGGAGAACCATGTGGGGTGTTGGTGACACCCCAGAGGGATGCACAGATGGGGCTGTGGTGGTTTTGGGGCAAATGGGGTAGGGAATGACAACCAGGGAGGGGTCCC